>JAGDQP010014045.1:398-17452 GCA_022664845.1 Lepisma saccharinum
GGGGGGGGGGGGGGGGGGTCGACAACAGTGGGGAAGGGGGAAAAGTCCGAGAAAACATCAATCACGGAATCGATCATAACTAGTTTACTAACCACGGTAAGGTAATATTGTTTAAAAAAAAACGTAGGTAATAAAATTCTCTATTATGTAAACTGACAAAAATATCCATATCTTTAATACTTTCTGGATGGTAAAAAAAGAAAAATTAAATCTCAGAAATAAGCCAATTTTTTAAAGAAAAATACTAACACTTCCCCCATTTAAGTACAGTATAATTATTATTTTTATTAATAATAAGTAAAAAATAATGATTTTCCCACATTCTAGTAACTATTCCCCAAACAGACCGACAACTGTTTTTTTTAAGCGGTCGCGCGGCATGATAGTTTGCTATCCAAGCAATGTGAACGTATATGTCACCTGTGTTGCTTATTCAGAAGAAGACCGCCAATGAGGTCATATCGGAACCTAGCCTGAAATTTTGCTAGGAGAATCTACGTCCAATAGAGAGGTAATATACAAAAAATTAGCTGCCCATATTAACAGCAAGGTACCGAGGCAGGGGCTGGAAATTTTTTCGAAGTGTACAGAAAGTGTATTTTTTATAATTGAATCAAGAGAAGTCACTTCTACTTCAATTTCGTCCTGGAATGAAATACTGTCGAGTTGTAGTGTCATCTACCACACCGTAGCATTCATGGCCAGGGACGTATTTAGGGAGTCTGGAGGCCTCGAAATTAAGATTTTTAGTAAAATCTAAAATATTGCCTATTTCATAAAAAAATGAATTGCATAAAGAAACGGGGGAGGATTCCAGCTAGCCTATATACGTCCCTGGCAAACTGCGGTGTGGGAGGTGATACTACAACTCGGTAGCGCTTTATTCCAGGAGGAAGTGAAGCAGAAGTGACTTCTGTTGATTGAATCATGAAAAATACACTTTTTTTACACTTTGACCAACAATCCAGCTCCTATCTCGATACCTTGCCCTTAATATAGGCAGATTTTTTGTATGTTACCTCGCTATGAGACGTAGATTCTCTTAGTAAATTTTCAGGCTAGGTTTCGATATGATCTCATTAAAAATATAAAAAAATATTGAAAGTATTTTGTGTCAGGACATTTATTATGATATTATTACCTACTTACAATGTTTTAAAAAATAATTAGTGCCTTTCCATGCTTAGAAAGCTATTGAATAGTTGTGGTCGATTCCGTGATTAATGTAGGGAAAATGAAATATATATTCTTCCCATAAAAATATATGTCTCAATACGGGGATGTGATTACTGATTACAGGGGGTAGGGTCCTCCAAACTACAGCATTTTAGTTCGAAATTCAAACTTTGTAAAATTTGATTAATTTAGGTAAAATTGTAGGGTCTGTGTATTTCGTTTTGAATTTTATTTATGACCTTTAGGTATCCATAAGGCGTAGGCTGGGAAGGGAAGGGGAAAAGATGCGGGAAAATGTCGACCAGGGCTTAAGTTAAGTTACCAGACGTCCTCCTTTTCATCTTGTCCTCCTGCCCTCCCTCTTTTTCTAAATATCTTGAAGTGTTCTCCATTCTCTAGTGACCAAGTTAAAAAGTTCCGAATTGGACATTATTCGTACTCCTGAGTCCTGAAATCCAAATTCTTAATTTTAATGAAATGGTGGTTACCGAAATATGAGGCAAATGGTTCATCATTTGGTAACCACTTTCCATTTTCATTAAATATTATTTATTACTTGATAGGAAGATACAATAAAAATGTAAAAATTTGTGTAACTTGTAAAAACTGAAATTCGAAAGTAATAAATTCTTCTGTACGTTACTGTTTCTTTATCGGATTCTAAATGAACGGTAACCATAGCTGTCTGTCTACCAACTGCATTGTAAAAAAAAAATAAAAAAAATCCGCAGTTGGCCTCCGTTTTTTAACGTTACTATCCTCCTGAAAAAAAAATGGTAACAATTTGAAGGTACCATCTCGCTATTTACCCGGTTTCTCGATGATCTAACTAACTGTATGGCTTACGGAACTAGCCGCAGAAAGAAACATTCCCCATTGAATTCTATCATGGAAAAGATCAAGTCAGATTACATCACGTACGCCTCTCGAAGATTCCTTTTACTATTAACCTCCCAAGGGCATCTCGGTGTTCACAACAGCCCTTGTTCCCTCCGGCCTCCCAACCAAGATGGAATATAATCCTAGTTTTCCCACATCAAGAAAAATGGCCTGCCCATCATAACCGTCATCATTTCATTATTCTTATAATACTATACAATATTGAGTGAATCGTACAGTCTATAGAGTTCTTCATTGTGCTGTCTCCTCCATTCTCTGGACACTTGTTCCTTATATCTTCCTTGAAATTCCGCGGAAACAAATTAAATTAAAATGTTATGAAGCTCATTTGAAGCCTTGACTTTATTTTAAAACGTAAATTCCCAGTGTGTCTCAAATATGAAGCAATTCAAGTGTATAATTGGTATGCCTTACCTGTGATGTATGGCTACGAAAGGTGAACGTAGAATGTGAAAACAAGTAAAAAATGAGAATTAATCAAAGAGCAGTGAAGATATGCATGCTAGGAATAACCAGGAGGAACAGAAAGAAAACTCTATAAAGAGGTCGAAGTTAGAAGATATGTTTATGACTGCGAAGAAAATGAAGTGATGTGGATCGCATAGCTAGACAAACAGATGGAAGGTGAATGATGAGTGTTCTATATTGGATTCCCAGAGGAAATAAACGACCTAGAAGATGGCCAAGATGGAAAGATGAAATCAAGTTTTTTTTTTCTCCAGAAGCTATGTAGAAAGGGCAGCTGCTGACCGATATTTGTAGCGGGAAATGGAGGAGACCTTCATCCAGTAATGGACTGAAAATTATTTTTAATCTCAACAAATTATTTTTTCATTGTTGTTAATGTTTCCATCCTTGGCATACGGTATCATTATTTTGTTAAGGAATGGTGCATTTGTATATTACCATATTATAAAATTTTATTTTCTGTGTGTTACAACATACATTAAACAGCATTTCTCTGAGCGTTACTACCGAATGTTTCTCCACTAATAAGAGAAAGACAGGTCGAGGGAACCAAACACCCCTGCCGTTGATTGAGAAATATTTAGGTGGTGACACTGATGAGCAATATCTACATTTGAATTTGAATGACTTTTATACAAATTTGACTCAGACTGGGATAGGAGGGGAGAGGATGTTGGAAGCACGTGAGCCAGGTCCTAGTTTGAAGGTACCATACTGGCAATTGCCTGAAATTAGTATGGAAAACCCCTTAAAAACCTGTCTAATTGGGCAGCAATAATGAAAGAAACACTGGTTCGTGAAGAGACCGAGCGAATATGTATAAATAGTAAATACACAAATTAATACACACATATACAAATGAATGGATTCGCGCACAAACAAAGGTAGAAGATTTAATCAAGACTGCGAAGATGATTAAGTGGAGATGGGCCTACAGTGCCGGATCTAGAAATTTTTCTATAAAGTTAAATTTTGCCGCCCTTTTGCCACCCTTTCCCTCCTTCCCTTTTGCCGCCTTTTCAATAATTTTTTAGCCAAAGAACACTACCGGCCGACGCGATGGCCACAACATTGTCTTGCATCACGTAGTGTACTTTTGTTATCTTCTCTGGAGCCTGTCGTGGCATCGCTATTATTAACTCTAGTAAGGCAGGCCTATCTGACTGAATGGCGGTTTTGAAATTTAGAGATGAAGGTAGGTTGTATGGAATAAAATAGAAAATATCTTAGCGCGCCGGTATTGAAATTTTGAACACGTTTAGATCAATTTTACTTTAATATGCGATTTTACTTTCTTTTTAGGAGCGTTTATTATTTACTTTTAGCTGTTTACCGGCCCCTAAACGTGTCGCTTGTCCCCTTTTCCCCCTAGATCCGGCGCTGTGGGCCTGTCATATAGCTAGACGAACAGATGGAAGATGGACAACAAATGTACTATAGAGTCCCAGAGAAAAGAAACGACCGAAACGACGTCCAAATGCTAGATGTAGATGAAATCAAGCGTTTTCAGGAGCAACATGGATGTGGAAAGAAAAATGGGAGGCATTCATACAGCAGTGGATAGAAAATGGCTGAATATGATATATATATTTATATACAGTGTTTGATTTGTAGCCGGGGATGGTTGGGATTATCCCCCTCTGTGTAAAAATGTTTCCTGACTCTGTTTCTTGAAATAAACCCCAAATTTGGAATATAAATGGACATAAAATGCAGCATTTTACGTATCTGACAAATTCCTCCTCCTACAATATACACATGTGTAGGATGAAAGCGGACGATGGAGCTCTTTTATTCTTGATTTTTTTATAGGTAAACAAGGAATATTTTGCGGGTTAATCTACCACTTTTCTCTTACAAGTATTTTCTGTCCTTCGGGAAGATTTCTTTTTCTTCTTGCAATAGATAAACGAAGATGTCTGTTTGGTTTGTCCAGGGTTTGTCCCTCAAAAATCTTTGTCGAAAGGTCCGCATTACCACTACCAGCACAATACTTTCCTTCTCACAGAAACCATCCAAATACACTGCTAAAACAGGAAACATGAACTGAAGAAGTCATAAATTTTACCATTGCTCGTGTTTGGACTTTGGAGTTCCCTTGTTTAGGATGATTTCCTTCCTCCCCGCCCCGTTAAGAAGTTTTCAAAAGGACCGGCTCCCGCTGTCAACGAAAGTGGGATGAGGAGTGACCATAGTGCCATCTGGCAGTTAAGTAGCTAACTACGTGAATACGAAAATATCAGCATTTCTGATTTCTGTCGATTCAATAATGAAGGATATAATTTCTAATCGATTGTGTAATGAATGTCTTTGGAAACAGCGAGAAATAGCAAAATAACGCAAAAATATAAAGATAGTACTCCATTCTCAAAAAAGTCCGAAGCTTTTAGCTCTTTTCCTTAATGTAATAAAACAGAAAACGTTTTCCTCTAATTTTGATAATTTTCTTATGGGAATTTGGATTATAGTTTTCCGTATTTATAAGAAGAGAATACCACGTACAGCGTTCAAATTGTACCTTCAAAATGAGATGAATCATATTGATGGCACTATTCAGTCACTTTTGCGAAAGAACGAAATGAAACCATGGTTTGCCTAAAAAATGTGTGAGAATCCATGTTAAATTGAACATCAATTTTCCTACCGCTGCGGCTAACTCCGTCTCACTCTTAAGATTTAAAGATCACTGAACTCAAATGTGAAGTTCGTTTATCTCTACCAGCTTTCAGCCCGGTGTTAACCAGTGTTTGATTTTTATATAGCTAAAAAAAAAGCATTAGAGACATACGCAGAAAACAAAATTAAAATATTTTTGATTCGACATGTATTTCACTCGCAAAATATTTTATTCAAGGACCTTTATTATTTTATGGCAACAAGAAATTGATGTTCATGCAATATCTAGCTTGCTTTCTTCGTGGTAAGAAGCTACCTTGCTATTGTACTAGATGTTATAAAGAACCGTTATGAAATTTACGTATGATAAACTAATTCCAAATTCTTGTCAATGTTTATCTTTTCCTGCATCTAAAGCGTACGAGAGGTGGATTATGAGTCAGACAATTTCTTTTTCAGATTCGGGAATTACCTGAATGAAAAACAGTTCGCAGCAGGGCCATGAAAACTTTTGAAAATGAAAGGGAAGAGTATTCGTTTTCTCTTAAAATTTATTGTCTCCAACAAATCCATCACTGTTGGCTTCTTATAGTCTGAGGGAAAGAAGGAAACAACAGATTTCGTGTAGTGTAGTCAAAGGCTGCTAGAACAATTTCAGGAGGGGTTAGGATCATGTGCTGGCTTACTGCTTGAGAATCTGTCACAGATTCAAAGTAGCATTTTTGCGAAAATGGTACGAAATTCTTTCGCAAAATCGGAATGTCTTTGGCATTTAGCAATAAAAGCGAGCGCAGGTTAAACCCTGCATACACATTGAGAATGTAAAGAGTTAGTAATAGAATATCCTCTGCTATGTAGCTGGAAGTGCTCTTTAGTGAATTGCAAAGAAGAAATATGACCTAAACCGAAGAAAGAAATCCCCATGGTTAAAAATCATGGTCTTAGAATCGCCACTGGGGAGACACACATATTTGAGTTTTATTGCCGGCCATTCATATAGGGTCTTCCCGAATTTTCCTTAGTTTCAACCTGTGAATGCCCTCGCCGCTATCTACTCCATTTATTCCCCTAGTTAGGTGCTCTTCAAGGGACGCCATTTACGTTATTTATGATCGACTTTGGACGCAGTGACCTTTTCAGATCACCGTAAATAACTGAGAGAAAGATTACGTAATACCAAATCAAAGTTAATTTATATTCTTGTATCACCCAATCCGGTAGGCTTTCTGTGTAACGTTGAAATTCAACTGACGACTCCGAAATCTGCAAGAAAAAAGACAATTAAAAGTTTACATATATTTACTCACATTAATTTTGGTTTACCTTTAACTTGTAATATTTGTTTCGTTTTCCTCATTGGTTGTCTGGTTTGGCGTCTTGGCTATATTCAACGTCATGGTGATCGGCTATTGTAATTTCAACATTCTAAGATATGAACTACACCGACAAACTTTGGGAAATGATTCCTCAGATGAAAACAAGACGAAGTTCTTGTGACAAATTTTCGAAATGTTCATAGTTTCGGAGTGCTACAGGCTGCCGAAAGCATGGGAAAATGAACTTTAGAGCTCCATATTTCTAACATCTAGAATTCGTAATGGGACGCAAGGGATTCCCCAAAGGAAGTAGAGGATTCCTCAATATTTCTGAAGTAGAGGTAGGTTAAAACGAGCTTGAAAGAAAAACCACTTCCAGAGTTAATAAAGATGACATATGACATCCCCAGCATCAAGTCGAACAATGATATTAAATCACTTTTGATAACATATAAATAAAAGTTCGATGAAAATATGCTACCACACAATTAAAAAAAATAAAGCCGTTCGGTGTATGGAATCTACTTGTATATCGAAGTGGTCCAAATGCTTTATTGTTTCCTAATGAAAAACCGTCTCATTCATGCTCATTTCTACCCATCTTTACTTCACAGAAGTTTTGGGAATATCCTACTTTCTTTGGAGAATTTCTTAGGCGCCCATTGCGAAATCTTGAAATATTCATTTTCAGATAATGGAGATTTAAAGTCTTTGACTTGACCATGTCGCATCAGCTCTATTTTTCGTGGTGTTAGAAATATGAAGAAGTAAAGTTAATTTCCCCACTCTTGCGGCATCCTGTAGTTCCAAAGCTATAAACATTTCGAAAATTTGTCACAAGAACTTTCGTCTTGCTTTTATGTGGGGAATCACCTCCTGAAGTTTGTCTGTGTAGTTCAAAAACAACGTGCATAAAATGTTTTTGACTAAAGTAGTTTTTCACGTAAGATATGATAATGTAAGATCGTGAGATCTGATTTCGCACAAATAAAAAGATCTTAAATTTTCTTTCCTTTTTAAAAAGTTTAAAGCCTTTCCCTAGAGAACTCACACTTCTGAGTTTGTGAGAAGCCATCACGGGCACCTGAGCTGAATCCCGGTATTTCTTTCTCTTATCTACATAAAGTTCTTGCACATTGTTTTCCTATTAGTACACCCTTGGTAAGCTGCTTCCTTTTAAAGTAATTTATTGTTTCCAAATCGTTCTCTTTTAAGGAAATAGTGCTTAACACGTAATATGAGCGATAAATTTCTCATAGCAGTATTTCAGTGTTTCTTTTTTTAACACACTTCGTTCTCTCTGTCTCTCTAAAAGTTGGGCATTGTGGAATATTGTTATTTTTATTACCTGATATTTACTTTATTCATGTACAGTAATTCTATATATGTCCATACATAGTGTGAGTATATTATTTAGGGAAATAATAAAGAACGTGATACACACTGTAAATTTTGTGACATACACAAGTAATTCAGAATTTAACACTATTTGTGAACTACCAAGTTAGGAGGGTAATGTGGAATATTAATCCTCTTTATAGTTTATGCTAGCCAAAGTACCCGTCCGTTGGTGCGGGCTGAATAAAGTACGTTGACAACACTAATAGTCGTACTACTACAAATACTACTACAATTAATAATAATAGTACAATTCCAAAAAGCATAGAAGTACAATATGTAAATGAAGATGTTTAAACCGATTTTACACATTGTGAGGACAGTAAACACAAACGAAGTTATCTTTGACGACACTAGCGCAATCAAAATGACACCACTCTTTACACAAAATACTCTGCACCCACCCTTTGCTTGATCTATAGTGATTAAAAAGGATTGGCTATGCTTGATCTATCATAGGAAAAATTCCTTGCCCTTGACATCATTTTTATAACGGTGGTTTCTAGCTGAATTGCAAGGCCGCAAGTCTTAGTTAAATACGTGGCCAATCCACCGACGAGATGGAGGTAACGAAAAGTACAAAATACTAATTTTCCCTTTTTTCCACGTGGAGGAGGACTGTATGTCAATGGAATTATAGTAAAAATACTAGATTCTTAAGAAATTGATCACTAATATCTAACCCTGTGATGTTAAAGAAAACACAAAAATAATTAGTTATATTAACAAACCTTTGGAAAGATGCTCTATGTAAAATATTATCCAATGGAATCATCAAATATGCAAATGAATGAGATCTGTATAACTAAAATAATTCTTAAAAATATGTAATATATTTTTATTAAATATTCCAGGTGATGCAAGGAATTGGATTTGATTTAGATTTTTTATTACAAATAACTGAAAACTGGAATGGAGTTTTGTAATACAGTCTTTGTCAAGACTTTTCGTTCTAAAACAGTCTTTCTCAAGACTACAAGTGCAATCTTCCTCAGACTGTATACTCTTTTCATATAAACAAGTTCTTTTTGGAATGTATGACACTACTAAATTCGATTATATTCAATACACAAAGAGAGTTCCAAATAGTACAAAGGAAATGTAGTCATCATCTAATATCAAGTCACATGAAAATACCAAACGTATTTTACATACTCTTACTTATATTATCTCAGCACAAAATGAAATATCAATTTTTTTATACTGTACTAGGGATTGGAATATAAATAGAGATAGGATTGAAATTAGAGTGAAAATAGGAGTTTGAGCGCTCTTCGACAAAATATACTGGAATATATACTTAAATTCAAATTCTTTTCAAAATGTAAAAATTAAATTAAATTCCTATAATTTGCTCCAGGTAGAGTACTCTATTTGCCTATAATTTGTACCTGCGAGAAATGTCAAATTATTTCTTGAACTATGCGATTGAATATCAATAAAGTTAAATTGACACCTATACAATTTCCGATAATTACTATCCTAAGAAATATGCAAACACGATCTTAAAGCTACTAAAATATGATACACTGAATTGATTAAAATGTACGTGAAATAAGTTATTTCGTTGAAAGATTACTGTATCTGTTCCGATATGTATTATGAAAGATCGTAAATGATTTTTCTGGAGATATAATACAAAAATGAACTATATTTATGATGATTTTCTATGTAATCAGACTAAAAAATTACTAGTGTTATCCAGAATGATAATGAAGTTGATACTGGACAATTCTTCTGCGTGGAATGACTCCTAAGAAATACACGAGTAACGTGACTTCATACACTAGACCTTCTCGTAGCCACTGCACGATGCCTTGATGAAACTCTACTAACTCGAATGAGTGAATATGATTTCATGTTTCACTGCCGTTTCTAAAATTAGTTTTTGCAAAGTATTCAATTTTGGTTTGACTTGCCTGTAGCCACAATGAAGTCAAATATTTGAAGAAAAAGGTAAGTATCGTTTTAGATACGTTTAATCTATATATCACCATTAGAATGTAAAATATTTGTAAACATTTCCAAGTGTGACCTGACAGTCCTGTAGTCACAGCGTTGATATTATAGTTGCAATTGATTATTAAATGTCAGAGAATAAGGTACTTCTTTTAAACACACAGCAAACTATTCATATGAATGAACGTATGAAAAATAAATCATATTATATTCACAATGCAATGAAGAGTTTATTGTTTTCACCTTTCCATATTTCTCGCGATAAGGTAAAAAGTTTGTTGATTTTCATGTATACACATATAAAATAGTGTTTTTGAAGGCTAATTATGGAGTAAGATACTTTCGTCTTTAACTGATGCGTAACTAAAAAAATTGTCGTGCAATAATACCTCAAATCGAAAACACTGAGTTTGAAAGTTCTTATTTTCATTTTTACTTTGGAAGACGGGGAAATTTTACTATAGGTAGCAACGCTGTATGGTTACTAGGGTACCAGATGAGTTACGACAAAATTACTGCATAATTACCAGAATATGACGTCACAATTTGTTCAGTTTTCAGTAGAAGGAGAAGAGGATAAAATTTAATTCTCCCGTTGCTAGGTAACAAAACAAGTCTCATTGTTGGCGTCCGGCAATTTGCATCTTCCTCTCCCACAACAAGCAAATGTTTCCTTCTATAACTGCTTAAGCAAAACAATGCTACTTTTCTTTTCTAAAAATTTCGAGGACACAGAATTATGAAAAAATGAATGTATACACTGTTAGGCAGTTAAGCGACATTTTACTGACTGTTCCAAGCTAATATCGTGTGAAATACTTCAAGCCACAATAACTTCAGAGCAAAACTGTCAAGTGCAAACCTTCTACACAAGGTGAGGCTGGAGATAAAATAAATGTTTCACTTACCGGAGTGTAAATATCTATCTAAAATTACTGGGATAATCACACACTTTGATTACACTCATACTGATACTCATACTCATAGAAGACTAATCCTTTGCCGCAATTCCCTCTCTGGATCCATCTCCTGTGTCTACTCACTGTAAGTAAAACACTAGCAGTGAAGAATATCCGAACCACCTGGAGTCCATTGGGAATCCCTTAGTCGCACACCATATTCCACTATAATCTATCGAATCCCTAATGTTCCTTTGACAAATCTAACCAGGGAACTAGATCTCTTAAGAGACACCCTTGAAATCGAATTTTGCGCTACCCAAAAATTAACTAACCACAAATTTTGTAAATCTTTAGATTTGGTTGCCAAAATTTTGAGGCTAATCGACACACATTTAAAAAGTCAACAAATCCACCTCCCCTTCTCTCCTTACAAGTCAACACGTGACCTCTCTTTTATTGGATCAATTATCGAGTGGTGTTGTGACGTAATCTCCAAGACCACATTTCAAAAATATGCTTTGGAACAACGCCAGGCCGAAATTTTAATCTCAAAATTAAAATCTCAACTACACAATAACCACCAGTACTTAGTGCAAGTATCGAGAGCTGTCCCAAATTATACTAATAATTTCACCAATACCGAAAACGTAATTCAGGGACGTATCACGCTATTGGAACATATAGTGAAAAATTATCTTGGGGAGGATAAAAAAATTTTGTCTCATGTAGTGTGCTTCTTGTCCCTTGCCAAATTAGTAGCCGAAACTATTCGAACTAATGAGGTTTTCACACTACTTACATTTAGCATCGACCAAAGATTATCTTTGTCACATGTATCTCCGACCTTATTGGCAAAAGACCTTTTAAAACTCGAGTCTAAATTACAAAGCCGCTGTAATCTTGCAGTACCGAGATCACAAATTTTAGAATATTATAATCTTAGGACGACGTAATGCCATATGACACCTAATGAGACAGTTATAGTCATAAACATACCTTTAATCCACGCAGATACTAACTATTAACTGTACTCTTTTGAATTTCTTCCCTTCCATCACAAAGGATCGACTTGGTACATAATAAAGGAACCCCTCTTACTAGCATTCAGAAGCTCTTCCTTGCGAATCCTAACGAACTGTCACAAAATTTCCTGCGAAACCAGAAACGACTTTCTATGTAAAATCCCGGATGTGACGTCTCTCTCAGCAATCACATCTGAAGAATGCGTTAAACATTTATGGCACCAATAATCTGTATTAGATATTAAAAATAACTGCGAATTGTCCTATACACGGCGTAATCAGCCATTAATAACACAGTTAGGAGAAAGAAATTACCTTTTGACTCATACGGAAGAAAATTACATTAGCGACTGCTTAGATAATAGCTTCTCCTCAATCGGTATAGGCGCCGTACAAATTAAACTACCCTGTGAGTGCAATCTCAAATTCAGAGAAACAGAACTAATCTCCGTTTCTTTCCCTTGCCGACATAATTCCGCGAAGATTATTAAAATTCAACACGTTCTGCCTGCTGCTTGGATAAAATTAAACACTCTTCAGCTGTCATTACCTCTATTAAATCAGCCAGATTTTAACTCTTTGGAGCACATCTTGGATCAGGATTGAACTACACACTTACAAGGAATTAGCCTATTTAACCTCGAACTTAGTGATTATGACTTGTCATTAGACCCTACCACAGTTCACGATGTACAATCCCCTAGACCTTATATTACTATTTTAACTACATGGACCATCATCCTATCACTTGTCATGCCATATGTAGTAATTAAATTACGAATAGTGCTGCTCCCTTGCATTTTTCAACCGGTGAGAGCTCAGTTCTTACATGAAATAACGGATACCCTTAGTATTAGGCCTATGTATACTTGTTGACATTGCCTTATTTCACTGTATATTTAGGAAAATTTCTTGTCGGAGCCACCAGCAGCCACCCGCCCCTATAAACAATAGCCAAGACCGGTACCCCTTAGGTACCAGTAGGTACCAGTAACTTATGTCTACTTTTGCTCCTCGTCATTCTCGTCCATTACTGGTACTAGAACTAATTATTTTTATTATCAACCTTTCATAGAATGTCTGATCTCACCAAAATATATTCTATTGGCACTGAAATTACCTCTTATGGCTCGCGAACAGACTAACATCTTTTATCAAGTTCAGTCATTACTTTGCAGGAAACAAGACGAGAGCTGCGCTGTAGATTTCCCACTGATCTTCTAAGGACATCCGATTGCGATATCACCTCCGGATCAGTCTGTTTCATCCGAGACTTAAATGCCCATGAAATAAAATATCTACCATGTCTTAAAGCTCTTTTTAGAAAAAAATGCGACGGATATTAAGCAACGCTGTGACTTAGTTTGCAACAAGGCTAGGGATTATAATGAAATACATCCTTTTAATATCACTAGTGTTCTCCTTTTGGCAGAGAGAGGACAAGCTATTAAGGTCAATTACCGAGACGTCTCTGTCCCCTGATTCTTAACTACGCATACATATTGTATATTTTTAGTGAACCTTGGATGTGAGTGTAATATTTCCATTGGAACCAAATATTATCACTAACTATGCACTATTCCATTGCCTTACCGAGCAAATTATGCCCGGCGAGCTACTCAGAATTCTACCGGTACACTAGATGCGAGACCTGAAACACAAGACCTCCCCCTACCTCTGCCATGAGTATAAAATACAAATAGATAGCGAAGATATCATGCCCCTTAACCATTTCTTTATAGTATATAGTGCCTCATTAGTGCTGGCGTGCATTTGCCTCTTCGCCATTATATTACTGTCCTAATATCTTAAAAATTAGTTGCGGCAAGTACCTAAACCCGACCCTATTTATATGGGGGTAAACTGAAAACCTATCCCCCGATCTCCCTCTGTCTCCCGCTGTGCTGTGTAGGTGAGATGTGGCCATCTAACTAGTACTATAATATTACTCAATTAATAATATGGTCGGACGATCAACCCAACCAAGTGTTAATAAAAAATTAGCAAAATAATTAGTAAAAATTAGTATTGAATTTTGACGTACGCATAGTAAATGTTTCATTTTTAATCTATACAGTCTATTTTCTAGTCACACAACTCGAACTAATTCAGAAAATGTTCACTTTAACCCGTTAGAAACGAGAATTCCACGAAAAGATACCTTGAGTAATGGTGCGGGCCGCCACCTTCCTCTTTCAAAAGTAGCATCATTGTGTGAAACAAAAAGTACATATCTCCCAGATTGCTCATAGCCGCTCGAATATAGAAAAATCAGAAACAAGCAACATCAACCAACAACTATCATACGCGGAACCACAAAGGAAACTACAATTTCCGGTTGCTCCTGGAAGAGATTATGCAATGTTTTGTGCAGTTTACTTCTTTATGTGCATTTAAAAGGCATGTCTACTGTCTTTTTTATACTTACAGGTTTTGATTTTTCCATGCATAATCTTTTGTTCAGTTCCTTAAAAAAAGAGAAAGAAACAGAGACTAGAAGAATGACACCACAACGAAACCAGGAAGTGAGGAAAAACGATCGTGCTGTAGCTACAACAAAGCTGTATAGAGAAGTACCATCCCGCCTTTCCTCGTATACAAACCTGTTCCCCGTCTCCTTTAACCTTAACTTTGTATATACAGGGAAGTCACATAATAACGTTTTTTTTTTCCACGGGCCCAATTGTATGTCTATTGAAATATAGTAACTTCTTGCTTAGGTTATGTCATTTGTTTGTGTCAATTATTTCCTGAGAGAACAAGCGATGCACCTGTGCACCCCCTTGGGATATCCAGGAAGCATGCGATCTTTCACTGTTTACTTATGTTCACCCCATTTAATTACTAAGAACTGATGCACCATAAGACACAATTAAAGTTTTAAGCGCTGAGAGTACTCTCAATTTACGTATTTGTGTACTGTGTGTTACTTAATTGTATGGCTAAATGTTTTTTAACAGGATCAACAAATTTTTATATTATGTGTATAAATCTTAAATAAAATCTTTATTGCCTTTTGGCTTTCCATATTCATTGTATGTATTCAATTAGCCAATGGCAAAACTTTGTGTAGTTAAACCGAATGATCCTTTGTTTTATTACGTATATAGTCCTATACAATCTTTAATCTTAGATATTATTATTATAATTAACGAACCTGATGTAACCTTATATATCTACATGTGTTTATATCATTAATATATATTTACCTTTTGTTCACACACTTTATGTACGTTTAGTGTTTATAACAATTTGACATTTATTAGGTAGATTTCGAAGAAAAATGTACCTATTGAGATCGGTACGATATCTATGTATATATATATTAACACGTTAGCGGCCATAATTTTGAAGATATTTGAACCAAATGAGTTCGTTAATGAGCAAAATCGGTCGCCATCTTGGATCCAAAATGGTCGCCTAACTCATTGTTGTATAGAATACACAGCCTAAACCGCTGAGGCTATTGAAATCAAATTTGGGATAAAGGTACAACATCACTGTTTGATTACGAAAATGTTACCTAATGAATTCAAAGACGCCATCTTGGATCCAAAAGGGCGGAAGCAAGAAATCTATTTTTCATATCGTTTGAGCTAGAGATACGAAATTTGGCATAAAGGTATATTGTTACTAGTAGTTCAAAAAATATTACGAAATGTTGAAAAAGTCCATCTTGGATCCAAAATGGCCGCCGAACCCATTGTTGTATAGAATACACAGTCTAAACGGCTGCGGCTAGACATATCAAATTTGGTAACAAGGTACATTATAACTTGTATGTTACTAAAATATTACATGATGTATTGGGACAAAATGGCGGACGTAAAAAAACATTTTCCACATCGTTTTAACTAGAAAAACGAAATTTTGTACAAAGGTGCATTATGACCACTAGGTTAGGGAAATATTACATTTGGGAATAGTCGCCATCTTGGATCCAAAATAGCTGCACAAAATCCCATTTTGCACACCGTTTGAGCTGGATAAATGAAATTTTACTTGAAGGTGTACCATCACAAGTAGGTCACGACAATATAAGAAAACTTTCAAAAGGTCGTCAACTTGGATCCAAAATGGCCGCCCCCAAAAAACAAATTCCAAATCATTCAAGTTAGAGAAACGAAATTTTCTTTGAAGGTGTATGACGAAGAGTAGGTTACAATAAATGGGGCAAACCTTCCCTTTGGGGGCGAAGCTCCCCGTGAGAGGGTGCAGATGGACACCATGGTGGTGTAGTGCTGCAGAGAGATTTTGGTTAAGATAAGGGAGGCGCATCCTCTCCAAAGCACTGGAGCTGTGGGCGAATTAGAAGAACTGCAGAATGAACTTAAGAGGATTAAGTGGGACATCATAGGATTATCAGAAGTGTGGAGGTAGAATGAAGAACAGTTGGAACTACCGTCAGGGCACACGTTCTACTTCAAAGGAACAGAAACTGGAAAAGCGACAGGCGTTGGCTTTATAATTAATAAAGACCTGAAGTCACGGATCACAGAAATTGAAGGAATTTCAGATAGAATCGCACGGGTAGTAATAAAGATTAACAAGAGATACAGTATGGAAATTATACAAGTGTATGCTCCAACAACCTCGCACCCGGAGGAGGAAGTCGAAGACCTATACGAGGAGATACAGAAGATTTTGGATAGCAAATCGCATTACAAAATTGTAATGGGAGACTTCAATGCGAAAGTAGGAGCCAAGCAGAGCAGTGACACGAAAGTGGGAAACTTTGGATTTGGCAAAAGAAACAAGAGAGGAGAGAAGTTAGTGGAATTCTCAGAAGCCAACAGACTATCTATTTCAATACATTTTTCAAGAAACCGCCCCAGAGGAAGTGGACATGGAAAGGCCCAAATGGGACCAAAAACGAAATAGACTACGTTCTATCAAACAACAGGGAAATTCTGCAAGACGTGTCTGTTCTAAACAGTTTCAAAATCTCGAGTGATCATAGGATGGTGAGATGTAAGCTGAAACTAAATACTAGACTAGAGAGAAAGAAGCTTATCAGAGGAAAACCGTCAGTTTTAGATCTGGAAAATCTTGGAAAACACAGACAGACATTCGAGATAGAACTAAGCAACAGATTCAGCGCCTTGGAAGAGTTAGAGGATGAAGAAGACATCGATAGCAGAAATAAAATACTGACTGAGATAATAAGAAAAACAGCCAAGGAGATAGCAGGTACCAGAAAGAAAAAAGAGAGCAAAATCTCAGAAGAAACTAAGCTCTTGATGAAGGAAAGAAGGGAAATGAAAGATGAGGAAAATTGCATAAAGAGGATTGAGTAT
>JAGDQP010014045.1:17552-44522 GCA_022664845.1 Lepisma saccharinum
AATAAAATACTGACTGAGATAATAAGAGAAACAGCCAAGGAGATAGCAGGTACCAGAAAGAAAAGAGAGAGCAAAATCTCAGAAGAAACTAAACTCTTGATGAAGGAAAGAAGGGAAATGAAAGATGAGGAAAATTGCATAAAGAGGATTGAGTATATAGAACCAAATAAAACCGTAAGGAAGAAAATAGTAGAGGATGTACGAAGATATAACGAAAATCTTGTTGGAAATACAATCGAGGAAAACAAGAGTTTGAAGAAAGCCAAACAGCAGCTCATGATAGGGAAAAAGCAAATAATTGCAGTTAAGAGACCAGACGGGACCGTAACACGAAATAAGGAAGAAATTATAAACATATTTGAAAATGTCTACACAGAATTGTACTACTCCGAGGAAGAGCTAGGAAATGAAGACTTAGAAGAAAATGATGTAGAAGTCCCAGACGTAATGAAAGAAGAAGTGGATAAAGTACTTGGAGGAATGAAGAACGGAAAATCACCGGGAGAAGATGGACTCACAGCAGAGATGTTTAAATGGGGAGGTGAAAAGATGAAAGAGGAACTTGCTAAATTATTCTCGATGTGCCTGAGGAAGAGAGAAATACCCAGAAGTTGGAACAATGCCGTTATCATTTTGTTGTACAAGAAAGGGGACAAAGAACGCGTCGAAAACTACATACCAATTAGTTTATTGTCAGTCCTATACAAAATGTTCACCAAAGTTATTTTGAATCGTATTGAACGAGACTTAGATTTCAACCAGGGAAGGGAACAAGCCGGATTTCGTCGTGGATTTAGCACAATGGACCACATACAAACATTGAATGAAGTTATGGAAAGGACTAATGAATATGAACTTCCATTATGTTTGGGATTCATAGATTTTGAAAAGGCTTTCGATTCGGTCTCCTTGTCAGCAGTACTTAAATCACTTGAACATCAAGGCATCGAAAGTGCATACATCAAGTTACTGCGAAACATTTACTCGACTGCCACTTCTGTCATTAGGCTGCATCAAGACAGTGAAAAATTTAAAGTTGGAAAAGGGGTAAGGCAAGGAGATTCAATTTCTCCAAAACTGTTTTGTGCGGTCCTGGAGAGAGTGTTCCAGAATTTAAACTGAGATGAAGTTGGAATTAAAATTAATGGCGAATATCTTCATCACCTACGGTTCGCTGATGATATAGTTCTGTTTGCTTCAAGTGCAGAAGAACTACAAACCAGAATGGAAAAACTGAGTAACGAGAGTTCGAAAATAGGCCTTAAAATGAACTTAAGTAAAACAAAACTAATGTACAACCAACATGCTGCAAAGAAGGAAGTGAAGATTAACGGAGAGACAATAGGGATAGTTGATGAGTATGTTTACGTAGGCCAGCTTAAAACATCGAATGCAAAGTTGACTGATGAAATAAATAGAAGATGTAAAATAGCGTGGAGTTCTTTTGGAAGACTACACTTTATTTTCAAAAGCAAATTACCAATGTGTCTGAAGCGTAAAGTTTATAATCAATGTGTCTTACCTGTAATGATGTACGGCTGTGAAACTTGGACATTGAATGCGCAAACGACTCAAAGATTGAGAGTCACACAAAGAGCAATGGAGAGATGCATGTTAAGAATAACCAGGAGGGACAGGAAGAGAAATGAATGGATTCGCGCACAAACAGAGGTAGAGGATGTAATCAAGACTGCGAAGAAGATGAAGTGGAGATGGGCCGGTCACATAGCTGGACGACAAATGTACTACATTGGATTCCTAGAGAAAAGAAACGACCGAGACGACGTCCAAATGTAAGATGGGTAGATGAAATCAAGGGTTTTTCAGGAGCTACATGGATGAGGATATCAGCAGACCGAGATATGTGGAAAGAAAAGGGGGAGGCCTACATCCAGCAGTGGATAGAAAAGGGCTGAATATGATGATGATGATGATGATATATATATATATATATATATATATATATCGTTGAACAGTTCTTGATGAATAATCTACAAATCAATAAATAGTTTCTCGATAGCTCTCATATAAGGCGAGATTTGAATTTTTGAAAATAAAAAAAACTTCGAGATCTACCTCAGCCTGTAGGCCTAACGAAAGGGATTTTTTCTATCATTGTGTATGTGATTATTATGTCCAAATTAAGACATGACCTTTTTCTGTACTAATCTCATCTCGTTCTCTTTTCTAGTTGCTCAGACATCAGATAATGGATCAGCACAATTGATGCACGCGCCTATAAATTTTTAGATACAATCGAATTGTTTCATGCAATCGCTCAACTTGTATTGGCCAATACCTCATTTGTTTATTCAAATGTAATGCAATAACTTCGTCAATTTTGTTATTTCCAATAATCTGCAGTTTTAAAAGATAAATTCTATAGCATGTAGTACTTTCCCCTGTGTACAACTCTACCCGATGTTTCAATTATGTCACGTTGTTTTACTATTATAACCATACTGGTCTGTTACATACAATGTTAATTTCGAAATTAACTATTTTGGGATAATATTACTTTCTAACGAATTTTATTCACTTTATAGTGTTCATCTGTTGTATATTATTTGTGTTTTTCTTTATTTTCATTTCCTGTTTTAATTGTACGATACATTTATCATTCTTATTTTACTTATGTAACCGAAACACATAGTATCCACTTTCTTTATTTTTTTATGTTTGATTTACTAGATGCTCATATGATCTAATTTGTGTTATGTTTACGTCTTTATAAGCTATGCAACAAATATCAGTCCCCGACGGATGACTCAGACCTCATTTTGATTTAAATTTCCCCGCGGCTTTTAGGTAGATTTCGAAGAAAAATATACCTATTGAGATCGATACGATATGAAAGTATATATATATATATATATATATATATAAACACGCTAGCGGCCATAATTTTGAAGATATTTGAACCAAATTTTTATATGTTGTTTCTAGGCTTAATTGCTCGGTTAAGTTCGTTAATGAGCAAAATCGGTCGCCACCTTGGATCCAAAATGGCCGCTGAACCCATTGTTGTATAGAATACACAGCCTAAACCACTGGGGCTATTGAAATCAAATTTGGCATAAAGGTACAACATCACTTTTTGATTACGAAAATGCTACCTAATTAGTTCAAAGACGCCATCTTGGATCCAAAATGGCCGAAGTAAGAAATCTATTTTCCATATTGTATAAGCTAGAGAAACGAAATTTGACATAAAGGTGTATTGTCACTAGTAGTTCAAGAAAATATTACGAAATGTTGAAAAAGTTGCCATCTTGGATTCAAAATGGCCGCTGAACCCATTGTTGTATAGAATACACAGCCTAAACGGCTGCAGTTAGAAATATCAAATTTGGTAACACTATACATTATCATTTGTATGTTACTAAAATATTACATGATGTATTCAAAGAAGCCATATTGGATCCAAAATGGCGGACCTAAGAAAACATTTTCCACACCGTTTAAGCTAGAGATACGAAATTTGGCATACAGGTGCATTATGACGAGTGGTTTAGGGAAATATTGCAACATTTGGGAAAAGTCGCCATCTTGGATCTAAAATGACCTCCCAAAATCCCATTTTGCACACCGTTTGAGCTGGACAAATGAAATTTTACTTGCAGTTGTACCATCACAAGTAGGTCACGACAATATAAGAAAATTTTCAAAAAGTCGTCAACTTGGATCCAAAATGGCCGCCCCAAAAACCCAATTTCCAAATCATTGAAGGTAGAGAAACGAAATTTTCTTTGAAGGTGTATGACCAAGAGTAGGTTACAATAAATGGGGCAAACCTTCCTTTTGGGGGCGCAGCTCCCCGTGGGAGGGTTCAGATGGATACCATGGTGGTGTAGTGCTGCAGTGAGATTTTGGTTAAGGTAAAGGATACGCATCCTCTCAAAAGCACTGAAGTTTTGGGGCGAACCCCCTACGGGGGTCTGGGGGCCGCGCTCCAATCGAAACAGAGCGAGTATATATATATATATATATATATATATATATATATATATATATATGTGTGTGTGTGTGTGTGTCTTGTGAGGTATCGTTGAACAGTTCTTGATGAATAATCTACAAAACAATAAATAGTTTCTCGATAGCTCTCATATAAAGCGAGATTTGAATTTTTGAAAATAAAAAAAACTTCGAGATCTACCTCAGCCTGTAGGCCTACCGAAAGGGACCTTCGATATTAAAGAACTAAAATATTAAAGAACGTAAATCACTGTTTTTCTCCCCACGAACGGATTCCAGCTTCAACGCATAGCGATGATATCTCACTTGTCAGATTGTCGTCAATTTCTGTAGATCTATCTAGGATGTCCTAGCATGTAAAAACCCATAGTTTGTCCTTGAATTATCAAGAAACACCTTCGTAGTCCAAGCGCTAACATCGTCTATCTCTTAAGGTAAGCCCAGAATGACTTCCCTCCTGCTGAGGTTTCCACTTACCACTTAGAATTTCTAAAATGAAATTCTATAATGCAGCATATCGGATACAATTGCTGGACATAGCTGTTTTCCCCCGGTCTTGAATTCTGCTGCATAGCTATCCGTTAAAAACAGTTTTTATAGCCTGTTAATATAACAAAATTTGTATTTGAGCTTGAACTTGTTAATCATGAACTTGTAAATAAACTACGTTTGTATTCTAATTAAAGGTTGTAGTTCGAGTGTTATTTAGTTATGCAGTCTCCCAACTTCGACTCACTCACTTCTTTTACAGGGAACTGGCAAGGTATAAGTAGCTAGTCGGCACTTCAGCCAATGTACAACATTCTTCGCTCCCATACTATAAAACGAAACAATTTCTACGAATGACTCTAAAACCGAGTCCAGTTTTAACAAAATAGTATACACCATTCAGGTTCGCTTTCTATCAACGAATAACACCTGAGTAGGCGTATCCGTATGGACGATGATGGGATGAATTGATGGAATGAAGAAAGTGGGAGAAAACGGGATAACCACGAGAAAACCCACGCACACGTTGTTTGTCCACCACAAAGCCCACATGACATGAGCATTGAGCAGGGATCGATTCGACGAACCCTAGCACCAGAGGTGAGCGCTCTACTAACTGAGCCACCGAGGCTGTAACAGTGCTGATTGGCGGCCTGTTCACTCAACTCCAATATAGTGTGAATGAACTGTACCCAATAGTTTCCACAAGAGATGGCGCACTAGCTTGCAACATTCAGTAATTCTTTTTGTTATTTTCCAAATATTTTCTAAAAGAACCTTTTGATGCCATTTAAGTAATAATATAAATAAGATCACATTTCAATTTTCCTGATATTAACTAATATTTCTTGTTATAATTATTTGATTGTGTAAATCAGTAATCATCATAGTTTAATGTATGCTTTACGATAACCCGAACGAGCATATACCTGGCCGTTTGTTCGGTGTAAATAGTGTCTTATTAGGACCGTCCTTCCACCTCTACTTCTTTGCTCTCATAGCACAGTTTTGTTTCGAGCGCCTGACAATCTAAAAGGGATTCTCCACAAAGCTGGGGTAGGCCATCCCCAAGTGATCTCCTTCTCTCGACCCCTACGTGGCTTCGAGGCACGGAGTCCGTAGGACCTAAAATTGCAAAGATTTAAACTGGTATCCAAAAAAGAGAGAAGAATATAGGAGGACTGAGGGTGATATTACTGTAGCCCTGTTCCCGATAGATAAACCTGGGCCCTATTTCCTCGAGTTGCGCGGAAAGTTACTATTTATTTTTTCTACTAGTAATGCATGCAATATTTTACATATACAAGTGACTTGAGCTATATAATCCACAGTTATTTATTTATGTCTGTTTGTGACATTATTACTTTAATCTTTATTATTGTCATTTAGTTCTTTTTTATTATTTGTGCGTTTCTCTGATTTGATTTATAACAGTTATAGATTTGTCTATTTTTCCTACTTTCATTCATTCATACTTTACTGTTTATTATCTTTATTATTAGTTTTTAACACGATTGCAACTCCTATTTTGTGTCCGTTCTCGTGTTGAGCTTAGAAAGTTCCTACTTTACATTATCTGTTTTTTTTTCAAATTCTAATCTTTTCCCATTACCTAATCTATACTATTTGTAACTTCCTCTACCCTACTGATATATATATCCCCTAGTATTATTAACTTAATATTTTATAGTGAACAACATAAAGTTTACACTTTCATTCCTCCATTCATCCTGTGCGCGGCTCCAAGCCGGTCGAGTTGATGCAGCCCCGGGCAGCGGGATTTCTCCTCCAAATCCATGGATCGGGACTGGTTCCGGGAACTCCTTCTCTCCTCTGTTCCAGACTCACCGTGTCCATCACCTCACATCACACGCGTTTTCTCACTTTCACTCGCGCACTCACAACTTTGTATTTCTTCCGCAGTTTTTAAGTTCTTACCATCCAGAGTTGGAGCGCTGTCCAGACTACAAATCGGCATCAACTCTGAGGGTGATCAAAAGATTTTATTTTCGATCATACGTGCAACACCGTGAGCGCTCTGTTATTATTAGTTTTTGGTATTTCTGTCTTCTAGGGAATGGGTACGCGATTGCCGTGACTGTGGAGATCTAAAATGATCAAAGTTCACATGACATCGTCCAACCATCACTTTAGACTGAAAAATCGCTCTTACACTCACACCTGCCATGCATGCATAATTCCCAATCCATCACCGACGAATACACAATCGATCGACCGAACGAACGGGCAAGTGAAGAGCGGACGAACACATGGTTATACGTACACAAGGTCTACATGCATTTGCTTGAGTTTGTTGTCCAGTTGTTTAATTCGTAGAATTATTTATTGTTTCGGTTTTATAAATAGTGGTTTATTGCTTTTGTGATAATAAAGCAAGGATTTCTTCGAACCACATAATTTTTATATTGGACGAGCATCTCAACAACTTCGAGGAATTCCCCAAGCGACCGCTTCTCTGCAGGAGTGGAGCTTGGAGTGCGATATACGACCTAGTGTGGACAATATTTCCTTCCTAGAAATCAACTGTTAACGACCGTATCTCACTTCGAGGTACGGAATCTACAACCCTTTCACATCTTCCACAGCCTGTGGGCCGCGGGCGACTGTTTCTCTTCGGAGGACCGGAACCAGTAGCTCATATACCTTCGCCTGCACCTCGAGGGATAATTTCTCTGGGCGACCGTTTCTTCTTGCTAGGAACGGAACTTAGGGTCTTCTCCCTGCATTCCTTTCACTACACCTTGTCTCTCAGAGCCGTGCTTGCCAGCTTTGTTGCTGAGGCCAACATCCAACTGGACTGTTGCAAGGACCGTTTATCTTTTTGAGCAAAGAGTCCTTAACAGGATGGAAGAATCTGACCTCTTTGTAGTTCCTTATCTAAAGACACTATTTTGTAAGAAACTCATAGCAAAATAAATAACATAATGTAGGTGAAATCTACGTACCTGAAAAAAATTGAGGCTCTGGAAAGATCAGCTTTTACATAGCAGAAACGACAAGACCTTTTGTTCACATAACACAACTTCATCAGGACTTCCACTGCCGTTGGTGAAGTAGTCTATAAGTTTCCATCAGACGTCACCCGTTATCAGCCCAACAATATAGGTATTCCATATTTTGCGAATAAAATCGAAGAATGAGCTCTAGAAACTGAACATTTCTGTAGTACATTATGTTATTCTCCCGTTACAAAATTTTGGTTATCTTACTTTTCTAAAGGAGAGAGTAACATTAAAAGGAAGATAAAAGGAGCATGTTACAACACACCTATAAGGTATGTTGCAATACATCCCATATACTATGCATGTTGGAACTTCCAACACCACATGGCGGAAGTTGTAACAGAACAGCACGAACATTGAAAAGTAGTGTTCTATTGAAAGAATATTTTACATGCAATATCTATATTGTATCTTCTTACGCAATAAGTATTCTAAATCTTTAATATGCTAAACGAATATATGTATGATCTTTTTGATCAGGTATGAGGGTCAGAATATATATATATATAATTATCATTGTTGCTAAAATACCTTAAGATATGAATAACTATCAACAGGGTTTTGTTAAGATTGCCGTGATCTAGTAGTCCAAGCCTGTGTTTTGAGTTAAGTGGGGAATTGTGTTATAGGAAAAACAAGGTTTGCATGAATAAAGAAATTAAATTCACTTTAAAAATTTTGCTGCTGTAAACAAAACGTTAATATTAAATAACGGTAATATACTTTTTTCTTAATGTAAAGTAGATTTGTGTCATTCACAAATGTTATTTTTTTTCTATCTCCTTCGTGCATTAGGATGGTCCTTATTTTATGATGCTGTTATGTTATGTGGAATTTTTGATAGGACACCCTCTGATTTTGTACCATTTACCGAAAAGTAATAACGTGCAAAATTTCATTCCAATCGGATGATGATGAATGTTACCGCAAACAACTTAAGTTTTTTTTTTTTTTTTAAATAAGAAGGCACTTTCGCAGACATGACATCCAATAGATAGCAGCACGTGTTGGAACAACATAATTACAAAATGTTAAAGCAATGCAAACCTTAAAGAAGTCGCGTTACAGCTTCAAAGATATTATAAGTGTTATTGTTGTATGACACGTTAATATTTTGATTAATAATTGTTTACTTTTTAACTCACTGTTATAAAAATTTTGCATTTCATTCAGAAACCAATGTTGTTATTTAGCCTACTTATCTGCGCACACATCCCGTAATTTTCTATAGTCTTGTTTAAGATGTGTCCAGTGTCTACTGTTGATTTTGCTTGTTTTTGAAGTCTTCACTATTACACCAAAGTTGATCCTGTTATAAGTCATATTACACTGAAACATTTTGTAATCATTTGTGGTACTTTGTTCCTGAAGCAACAGCATTTGCATTCTTTGACTATAGATTTTCTGGAGATACGAAAATGTTGATGGTGAAAGCATTGCAAGAAAGGCCTAGAAGAACAAAAAATATCTTTTGAGATAAAGAAATTCAAAATTCAGCCAGTCAACGTCGAAACCCATACAAAACAAGGTTTAGAACAATTCATCCTTCCAAGTTCTAAGAAAATTTTCGTTATATTCGGTATCAAGGCAGATTTTCTAGGAAAGGATCCCTTGGTTTCGGAGCATGACACTAGCTACGAAAAGGTTTGAAAATTTTCAAGCAGTTGAATGTTATTAAAGAATACCACGGAAAGAGAATTTAAGTAAATGGAGGAGTACAATAATCTGTTGACTAAGAATAAGAACGAGGATCACAAGCAGTTTGTTATGCAAATACTATCTAATTAGAAACGTTTATTTCCTAACGCAAATCGGAGTAAATTAACCAAAGAATTTTGAAATTCTAATGCACAAAATTGCGCTACGACGTGGCAATTATGAGCAAAATAAAAGTTGTTCCAAGTTTGACATACATTATGAAGGTTTCCCTTGCAGTTCGTTATAATAATTCAGAATATTCAAATTTTATATTACCTTGAAAAACAGTTTGAAAGGAACATTGTGTAAACTTGTCAAGGATCTTGTGTAATATTATAAGCAGTACTATTTTATACTTTAAACCCTATTGTAACACCCCTTGCAGTTGTGCAAAGTAAGATAAATTTTGTATGGTGTATGTCTATGGAGTGTCCCATGATCTACCTCAAAAATTTATTTTTGCTGGGTACCACCCTAATGTGCATATGTGAAAACGATAAGTAAAGTTAATTGTTTTGGATAGTTGAAATTACATTGGCGAGTTCCAAATTATTTGGAATTCCATATCGTACTTTTGTAAATCGTAATATGACAGTAATTTAGTTGCAGAAAAATCCTGATTGGCCGCTTTCAAAGCCAAAGGGTGTAACTCACATTTATTTTTTATGTAATACTCCATCCATGTAGTTTTATTTATTACTGACGAGCTTTTAGGGCTGCATGCCGAAGCGTTTCTGCTTTGGAATCTATTTGTATTGGACGTAGATGAAGCATGACAGCTTTGGTTAATGTTATGAGGACGTTAAGTCTTTTCTTATGTAAAAGTTGAAAATGTAGGGTACGACCTTTGGCCTTAGAAGTGACGATAATAAGTATAACCCTTAGAAACTTCTGGACAAACGCCTCTAAGAATATTCCTAGTAAATCAATAGGAGCAGATAGTTACACCATAATCCATGAATAATCCAGACGTATATTAAAAAAATCATGTAATATTCCTTGAATATATCAATATTTTATATATAAAAAAAACTATGGAGAGAAAAGAATGCTTTAAAAAGTGTGGAAAATATAAGTGTTCAAGAGAGTAAGTGAGCAATAGATGAAGAAATGAACAAAAAACTGAAAATAACAAAACAATTTATGGAATAAAGGGAGTAATGGAAAGAATAAAATCATACGGAAAGATGGAAAATGAAGTGGAAGACTAAGACGAATAAAGAAGAAGATATATATCTCTTATCGTATGAAGAACCTACCATCTTCAGCAGTACCTATTGACGATGTAGAAACATTACGAAATACGTTTTAATGGTAGTAGTGTCAGTACAAGCTGTAGTAGAAGTTATGCTAATAGTAGTACCAATAGTAGTAGTAGATGTAATAATAGTAGTAGTAATATAAGTAATTGGAGTAAGTGGTGACCCCAGAACTTGGTTGAAACCATTAGAGTCATCAAGGCGAGAAGGTCATCCAACCAGATTTTCTCTTCCAAAGAGTTGCATCGCCACACAGAAGCACACACACAGACACATAAGAAGAGAAAACATATATATAGCAAGTTCCTCGCGTGCAGAAGCTATAGTGCGCTATAATGGTAGGTTAATGCCCCTACCTACCTACAACATCAACCAAGAAGCCATTTCATTAAGAGCTAGAGATGAGGGAGGTAGAATGGTAAGAAGAGCTTTTTCATTGTCTTCGTGAACCTCTTATTAATAGTTACAGATTCCACATCTCATCTTTGCGAGAAAAAAAAAGATCTGTATAAGTAATCATTACTTAAAAAGAAAGGTACATAGCGCTACACATATGTATATTGAACTCTATGTATTTACTGCGAAACTATTAGTTAAGGTTCGTTTGAAATGTTGTTAGGAGAGCACTTTTTCCCCCCTATCATGTCGACCTCACCACCCAATTCGATGCAGAATTAAGGTATGCTGTATGTATTCAGGTGTGTCTTTTGTTATTTCTTTTTTTTTTTAACGAAAAGATATGTTGCATTTCTAATCTATTCGTGAGATCTCCTATCTAATTGATCACACAGTCTATTGATGAAAGTCGATAAAAGAGTAACACAAGAAGACGGAGGAGCGAAATTAGTCTGGCCAGAGATGATCTTAAACTAATTGAAGTTGCTTCTTGTATGTGACTGTTAAGTCACGACCACGCATTCGATTATATTGATTAAAACTCTGACGGGAGTCATCGTTTCGGTTATTATTGGTCACGAACTTGAGGTTTCGTTGGAAAAATATATATATATTTTTTTTTGTTTCTTGTAACCTTTATAAAAGATGTTATAATTTTCAACCTGCTGACAGCATAGCATCCGTTCGTCCTCTTATTTTTTTGGTTCATTTTTTTCTTAATAAAAAAAAGTAACTCTTCTTCTTTACTTCTAACTTTTCCTCCTCCTCTCGCTATTTCAATTTTTTTTCTTTCGTTTTACTTTTCTGGTTTTACGATATGTTCTTCTTCGTTTTCACACTTTCCATTTCATTTGTGAAGAAGAAGAAGAAAAAAGAGAACAAAATTTTGCCCTTGCACCTTTTACTACACACAAAGAAATATTAGCCAAAATCCAGTTATAAATCTATGACGAATATTCATTGTGAAGTATCTTTAAAACACCCGAAGAGATAGCCTAATTTGTCTTCCTTACTTCTTTGCGGTATACGTGATTTTTTTTGTGTGTTCTCAAATGGGAGGAGAAGTCATTTATAATTCTCATACAAAAAGAAATTCGTGTCTTGTAGTTTAGAAAATAAATAAGAAAGAAAATAAAGAAATAAATTTTTGATTATATAATCCAATTTATTTAAAACTGGTCTGAATTTGCAAGTCAAAACCTGGAATTGAAAACTTTCTTCGTATTGCAAATTATCTTTCATTTTTAATTTACTAAACAATATTTAATGTGCTGCATATAGTTTTAAGCTAAACTCTTATTTTTATGCTGTGAACTATAGTCAAGGTGGTACAGACAGTTTTGAGATAAAATTAGCTTTTGTTCTGTAATATTTTATAATCTATCATATATTCAAGCTGATACATATACGAGTTTTAAGCTACAAGCATCTTCTTTATTTCCAGAACTATTATAAAAATGATACAGATAGTTTTAAGCTAAACTCATTTTCATATTTATTTTCTAAACTTGGTTCAAGATAATATAAATAGTTTTAAAGGTACTTAATGAAATATAGGTGTTTACGAACTTTAACTTATTGTGGTAATATACAAATTTATTATTATTATTATTATTATGATCAGATCATTAACTTTAAATCACATTTATGAGCTTGATAGGCAGACATAATTTAAATCTATTTCATGTTTGATGTCTGAGAGATTACATTCCTTGGCGACCATTCTTCCAGAAGCAGGAGCAGAGGTGACGGGGTTGAGATAAGCGTAATGATAAGGTGCTAGTTTTAAATAGTTTTCTGCAAATATAACTTCTTTATTTACGAATTCCAAGCTATGTAGCCAGTTGTAGTCTCGTTGTTTTGAAATTAGACTTGTTCCCTAATTTCCTTAATTCCTATTTGACGTGATTTGTATCCTTCTTTTCGAGTACAACCAAAGTATTTCACCTGCAGCGACATCCTAAATACCCTAGAGTCCAAGCAGATAAATAATTTAGTTGTGATAATTTGTTCTACGCTAGAATTCTGCAGGAGGATAAAGAGATGGCTATATTTATCAAATGAAATTCCTTTTTATGGACTAGGACATAATATGGACAGTCAGCAGTGCGTTTAAAAGATAGTAGGGCAATAATATTTAATCTTCTGACTGTAAAATGTAATAATTTTAATAAATTAATTTACTTTCTATAGTTTAATCTAGAACTCATTGAAATTAACTAGGCAAGGAGAAGGCAAAAAAGAGAAAGAACATACATACTATGGTAGTAAGTCAGTTTGGTTTATTCAGTGACTTTTCTGAAAGGTTGTCTTACTGTTGAAGGGTTACATCCTTTCTTCGGTTACAGATTAGGAATTATTTTTATTGATAAGTAAGGCGAGTTGCCTATGACCTTTATTTATATTTATTCATTTAGTTTCATTTTTACATTAGAGGATCTATTATTTAGAATCATGACTTTGCTTCATCGAACATCAAACAAAAACTTGGGCACGGGCACGATGAGAGATACTATACAACTTTTTTCTTTTAAAAGGAAGTTTTATATACCTTGCACCATAACTTTTTAAGATTTGAAAATTTTAAAGTCATTTATACAATGTTAAAATACTTAATGTGATAAAATGACTAACGAAGTTAGTAAGCCTATATTAATATGTGTAAGCGAAAGTTAAGAACTGAATAAAGAAATTATAACATTTTTCTTTAGCTTTAGCATTCACAAATATGCCTACCATTTACACAATGTAGTTTTGTCTCAAATGTTCGGTTTTCTGTCTCTTCTTAATCTCTTCCCGCCCTTTGTCTGAATTTTTACGTAGAATATTCGATCCCTTTCCTTTCTCAAGTCTGCATTACTCTGGCTTTTCTCAATAGCAGAAAGGCTTGATGCTGTGCATCTCTCACTACACACATTAACGTTGACAATAGTACATGAACATGCATAGGTTCTAGTATTTTGTTTCCTAACTAATAATCAGATAATAATATGAAGAACACTATAAAGCAACTGTCAAATTAAGTCACTTATGCTGGTAAAAATCTGTTCACAATTACGATACACCATATCCTTTGGTAAAAATTCTGGAAAATTTTTGTCAGGATGACCAGTATCACGAATCAAACCTACGTACCTCTCCAACTTCGATTCAAAATCTATAAGTATTGGACTACATGAAATTGTACTTTAGCGTATCCTTAGTGCTCCGCAGATATCGACAGACCCTTCAAACAAAGGCTACTTTTCCCCACCCATCCGTGGTCTTCCTATTTTCTTAAAGGAACCATTGTTTCGATTGAAACTCTAAGTGCGTTGCATCTTGTCTTCTTACACTTCATCGTCTTCATGGAGACAAACCTTCTTCTCCTTTTAAATGACGCTCTTTGAGCAAAAATGCTCTAATAGTCTGTTAGACTTTAAATATTAATTATCATGTCTAGATTACTCAAGCATCTATATTCCTAAAAGAATGACTTATGATTATATGTACTGTCTGCATTCGCTGATCAAAAAATATATCCACCATGAAAATTTGGTAGCAACTGGAGTCATTACTTTGTATTAATTGATCAGTGGTATACCACTTTTCATCCTCTGTCCCTATTTTGTCCATAAATGACTCACGTCTGTGACGGGTGAGCAGGGAACTGCAGATGTAAACTCGCTGCTGCTTCTGTTGAGGCGTTAATGCATGGAGTACCCAATTTCCGAGTTTCGACACTTACCCAAAGTCATCCAGATAACGATGGATGGGTGACATGGAGTTCGCTGGCAAGTTCTTCAACTGTTTGCATTGGATTTATCTCCACTGCTGCTCGCAGATCTCCCTTCTCGTGGTTTATCGGTGAGGCAGGTGTCTCCCGACCGTAACCTCTAGAACCACCTCTGGCAATTTCGCACCCTGACCATATATGCATTGACGTTTCATGCCGTTGCGCTGGCTGGATGTGTCTGGTGAAATTCATACAGCATGACATGTCGTATGTGGTCCTCCGACACTACTATGATCAAACACAAACAACACTTCCAAAACGTGGAGTATACCGTTCACATTCTATACACTGCCGCACAATCAAGTGCCTTGCATGACTCAGCTATGGCATGCCTTCTATTTCACTATTCACTTGCCAGATGGCGTCAGCAGTCATGGCACATTCGACATTACTTATGGGATAACTGATATTAGAATAAATTTGCCAATATTTTTTAAAATTTTAATTTTGCATTTTTGGGTCTTATAACGTAATTTGTTGTCAAATTTGATGAATGACGTTCCTTACTTTATATAATGAGCCTCCATTGCTAGTACAATCCCAGAATTTCTCGAGTAGAATTAAGGGAAACAGTGGGGAAAAGGGCACATCCCAATGAAAACTGACATATTACTTCAGACGAACCTGTTTTTGCTATCTCGCGTATCTTCCCGTAATAATTGTGCTGGTGGCATGTGCCCTTTTTGTAATAAAAAAGAATGCCACAGGTACAGTCATTACAGGAAGAGGCGCTAGTTGGCACAAGCTGTCCGTCTGAAACAAAAAGTAAGTTTTCATTGGGATGTGGCATGTGCCCTTTTTCCCCACTGTTTTCCTCAATTATGATGAAATCTTTGTCAGAGGGCCTGACAGAAGGAAGATTTGAAGTTGCGCAATGTTCCCAGTGCGCCAGAGGGGTGAAATAAAGCTTTATTTTTTTCTTCTTGTGGAAAACAGTTTCAACGAATGACAACATATCATCTTTCTTACATGTCAATGGTAATAACATTCAATACTTTGATGGATCAGACATTTGCCCCACGTCGTCCTCAAAATGAAATGTACTGGATAGACTACTATTATAGATATTGACAAGTAAAAAAAAAAAAAAGGAAGAAAATATGATCACTGATAGCAAATCAAACAAGTAAAAAATCGTTCAAATTAAAATGAAGTCAAGTTTCAGTGATCGGTGCATACGTAGTTAGTTACCTACCGCACAACACAGGGAGCACTTCATAAAGCAAGTTCATATCCTGTTTACCAAGAACTAATGAAAAATAAACACAACAAATCTCAGTCAGTCGTCCATCAAATGGCAGTTCGTATATATACGTGTGTGTGTGTGTGTGTGAATGTATGAAAAGCAGGTTTCTAACGCACATAACAGCTACAGCCAGAGGGAGACATTTCCTGATCGCTTTGATGACTGATAAACAGAAGGTGAAGAATTATTTTTATCTTCTCTCTCCTTATTTCTTCACCTTCAATTCTTTTCTTTTTCTCTTTTCGTCCTCAATTTTTACCCCCTCTAGCAAAAAAAGAATTAATTAACTTAGGAGCGGATCATGAAGAAGACAGTTTAATTAATACCAGATGAAGATAGGTGTGATCATGATATCTGGCTTCCGTGTTCTTCGTAGTGTGTGTGTGTGTGTGTGTTAAAAAGTCGTCAATCTCATACACGTCATAACACATATATAAACTCATTATATATGGGGGTAATACATGCATATTTTTTAAGTTATAGTTATAATTTCTTCTGTCATAAATGACTGACTTTTATCCTTAACGATCTCAATCTTCTTCCAACAAATCCGTTTTGGACGTTAAACCTTTATCGTAAACGAAACTCATAAAGAACTGTTATTGCCAATCGAATCTAGGATTGCCAAAGGGCAAAGCAAGAAAGGCGTCTAATTGCTGTTTTTAAAGATTGAGTTATAACAATTAGATAATAAATTACATTTCTTAAAGAGCTTAAATACCATGATGTTATACGCCTGAAAACTCAAAGGAATATGTGAATTAGAATAACATTTCCATCGCCTTGTGCAGTGTAAGTAATCTAGTTGCCCGGCCAAAATTCTTCTCGACAAAGAAATAATACCGGCCAGGACTTTACTCTATTTACCATCCAGACACTCGCCTGATGGAAACCTTGTCAGTATGCACATCAGGATTCGAATTTGCGTGCCTCATCACTCTCAATTTGAAAAGAAACGTTTACAGAAAAATTAATTTCCAACACACATTCTTCATCCGTGGTCAAACTTGAAAAAACAATTATATTGAAGGAACTCGTCTTTCCGCTATACATCTATTGGTATTCTTACACTATTCTGTTTTGCGAGAGTTATCTTTCAGAAGCCGTACGAAGTAGAGAGGTGAGTAAAGACTGTGAAACCTTACTGTAAAATTAATTCGTTGAGGCCACCTATGATAGGTAAAACCAACGAGATTATCACAGGAAAAATGCATTTTAGGGAAAGTTCACCGGTATCGCAACAAAATTATCACCGTAATTTTTTTTTACGCAGAATGTATCGTTATCGCAATAAAATTATCACCATAACAATACTTTCTCTTGATTTTCTGATTTAATATATTAACAGAAGAAAACGAATTTATGAAAAAACTTAAAACTGATTTCGTTGCAAGTAATATTTTGATACTTATCAATCATTGCTGACAAACTATGTATGGTCTTATTAGTCTCCAACAGAGAAGACAAATAAATGATATGCTATTCCTTTATAAAGTATTAAATAAACAAATAAATAATACATCATTATTAAGCAAAATAGGTTTACGCATCTCTACCGGAAAAACTCCTTTGGGAAACACTAAAATACTGTACTGCAAAAAACATAGAACAAATGTACTTTGCGAATCACCTTGATGGAGAGTATGCGCAACATTTAATACTATAGCTAATCAAAATCCTATGTATATTGTAAATAAAGTCATAATTATGCTTTGGAATGTAAAATTGATTATGTTTGTTACCTAGGCAAGTCAGATGTAGACTGAATTTTGCCTTGGATCTGACAATAAATTGTTAAATATTCACTAACTTCACTCCTCGTATGAGCAGATTATAATCAATTGTATGTTTTGAATAAAAGCAGTGTATTCAACTCTTGTAATTGGGAATATAAATCCCTGTTGGAGTTCAAGCTAATAAATAAATAAATTAGTATAGTTTCCGTGGTTTATCTCTTTTTGTCAAACTTCAAGTTCCTTTTGAGCTATTCGCCAATTTCTCCAATTTCGTTCGATTTTAGATTTTCTTTCCAACGCAATCGACATACTGTGGACAGGATAAAAATATTGTATTCTTGAAACTTGGAATTTTATATATCTGGGCTTTACAGCAGATACGATTAAAGCCTGTCTTTAGCATCACTCTTCTCCATGGGAAAGGGTTAAGTAAAGGTAACGGTGTAAATGCACAACCGTTCCAAAAGTTTTTGATCTAGCTACGGAACATTGTACTTACAGTCATGAAATTCGAGTATAATCTTCATTAAAACTTGTGAGACTGTAATACCAAATGTGGTAATAGCTGCTGGTTATGTGATGTTTTAAAAAGTGAGTGAAGTTTAATATATAGACAAGTGTAATAATCACAGCATAATTAACAAATATGTTCGGGGTCCATGGCGGCTCAATGGTAGATTGCTCACCTCTGGCGTTTGGGATCGTCGGCTCGATCCCTGCTCCTACTATGTGGACTTTGTGGTGGACAAACACCGTGTGCATGGGATTTCTCGGGGTTCTCCCATTTCTTCATTCCACCAACCATCCCATCATAATCATACATTCAGACTGAATCAAAGTTGCCTTAAAAATTAAATTCAAATTAACAAATAATTTTAAATTTCATTGTCAATTCGATATCACGATTTTTTTAAAAATTCCATTTGCAAATTAGTATAAGCATTGTTTGATTAAATCATTCAAGAGTCTAGAAGCAGGTCAACTGTCATTCAAAAAAAGAAAGAAAACAAAAAGAAAAGAAAACAAAAATGAATTGACTTGAATGAAATTAATAATTGTATACAAGCATTGAACCTCAGGATATTTGAAGGTTTCAAACTAGTCTTTGTTGATTCATAAGACAAATGTTACAACACTACTACAGTAATAACAATACTTGTAATTGTAATTCTTTATCGACGTGTTATAAGCAAAACTACAGCAAATCATATAATTATTAACGTGCTGCAATGGATCATAAGCACTAAACAAAACTTAATATTTTACTTGACTACATTTCTCCAATAAATTTAGATTTTTTTCTTTTTTTTTCAAAACATACTTTAACTTTTCGTTAACTAATTCCAATATAAAAAAATGGGAACACTTTTTCTATATATATTATATAAAACTCACAAAAGTTAATCTTTGTTTTTCATAATTGGAATAAGTTAATCAAAAGTTAGATTTGCCCTTGAAAAAGCCTGAATGAAGTTTATACAGACAAGATGATCTGCAATTAAACACAATACATATTGTAATATTATTGTTTCACTATATTCTACAATACGATGCGAAACGTAATTAACTTCTGTTATAAGCTTTGTGTTATTATCATAGTATTGTTGTTGTGCATATAGTAAAAATAAATATTTGTCTTTAATATATGAAATATTGAAGTTTTGACAATCATTTCTTTAATCATTCCATGCGGATGAAATCACTTTGCTAACGTATACACATTATTCTTTAGATGATATTTTTCTAACCATCTGTTGACTTCCACGTGTTAAATGCGTGACTGTAAATAATAAAACACACATTCTTAAAAGCGTTATAAAAATGTAAACTGAATTTTTTTTAAAAAAATTCTTGCGTGCCTAATTATGTAATATTACTGGTTAGTTATTCATAGGAAAGACAACTTTGCTGTTGAGATTATATTAGGTATAATTTTACTGAATTCCACATGTTTGAGAGATGATCTTTGATCTTTGTCACGAGAGAAGAAGAAAAGCAGTATATTTTCAAGAAGTACAGTCTAAAAATAAATATATCTCTGCCGCCACAATTCATGTTTTTCTTTCTTTATTTGCTTATTTATAATTAAAAGGAAAATCTCAAGCATTATTTTTTCATTATGAAAAAGGGAGGAGACACAATAAAACCATATACTTGTCACTAACCTTCACCATTACGTTGAATCCAAATGATGGTGTCAAACTACAAAACTATATGAAACAAGTCTAACTTTGATTTATTTTTTTATATTATAAAGACAAGTAAAATTCTTACTATTGTTCAATAGATAAGAAAGGAATATTGAAAAAAAAAAATGTTCTTATGGATTTCTGTTTTATTTTTTGACCTAGTATATTTTCTACTAGGAGTTTAATAAATTATTGATTTTACTTTGTAGGGCCAGGAGTCTGGAATCTTTAGGAGTGGTCAGCCTAAATCCATCCATGGCTGCGTCTTAAAGATATTATACCAAGTTTCTTTTCTCGCGAGAGCAATACCCACTATACAGCTAAAATTTTAGTAAAATTTCCAACAAAGATGCGTAGAAATCTCACTTTCTAATCTGAACAAACACGGATTTAGAATTATGGTAGAATTGTTTTCTTTTTCTGTTTTCTAAGTACAGGGCGGAGCCCAGATGCAACATATACGGTAGACTGTATGATGCCAATTAAAGCAAAATTGCCAACTCAATCAGTCAGATGTGAAACATTTTGCTGCCAAGGATGTTTCATTAAAAAAGAAAAATAAGAGCAGCATATTTCTGAAAATAGAATAAAAGTGCTTTCTTCAGCTGCACTAGAGAAATCAAGCTTTGTCTACAGAGATTAGTAACACAGATATATATATTTTCTACTATTTTCAGAAGCTTCAAACTTCCCTGATTCACATTAGAAATGTTAACACAAGAACAAAAGTGTTCCGAAGGGTCAAACTCCAATATGGCCGCCAACCGCAATATGCATTTTTTTTTAAATCTTATATTTTTTAGAGGAAAATCTAACAACGGTGGAATTATGAAACATACCTTGTTTTATTTGGTAAATAACAGCACATTAGTGAATAATATTGGTCTACGTTTAGAAGAAAAAGAAGACAAAATCTCAGAAATTTCAGTTTTTGTACGCTATTTTGCTTTTAATATCTACACTTCTGGCGGTGTAGCTTGCTTAAAAGTTACAATATCAAAAACAAGTTTGCAATAAAAGTTGTTGCCTGTTTCAAAATCTTCAAAATGATGTATGTATCAATATGGCTGAACAATTACTGTGTTAGCTAATGAGGTAGCAATGAAGAGGTCCAGTGCGCGAACAACGATTTATCGTCTGTGTGCCCTATCCCCATTAGGCTGTTGTGAGTTGTCAACGATTATGACGATTTGTCTTTAGCAGCAAGTAAAATAGGTGATGAATTGGTAGTGTATTCTGGCGGCCTTTTCATGTGATATGTCACGTACCCAGATAGCATGCCAGCTTGCAACAAGATTGAGTTACGTCAAAATTGCTATGTGGGTAGTAAAAAAAGTAGAAAAAGGAAGGAGGTACTTCAATTGTAAACTATTTTCTGTCCTCAGCAAGAGCAAATAGAACCTCATAGAAGGGTAGTCATATTTCTATTAGTTGGAAATTAAATTAATCGTGTAACTTTAATTTTTTATATAACTTACCTTTGAAGATGTGGTATTTTCAATTGAACGTTGTAGGTTATATTTATTTTTTTTTGTCAGAGCGTAGTAATCGGTTATCATTTTTTTAAAAAAATTGTCATGATCCTGTGATAATTTACGAATTGAAATGAAAGTATTAAACTTAACAATTTACTTATTTATTGGAAGTACAATAAGAGAATAAAAGTTGGTTTTGATTTATTTTGTAATCTGAGTGGGAAATATCGTGAAAGAGAAATTGTGATAGTGAAAAGAGAATTACGAACGTTACTGAGGATAGTTTGAAATGAAGAGATGGACTGCATGAAAAGTTGGAAGGATAAAATACAATTCGGGTTCACAGCTCAGGCAGAACTATACAAGACGTACTAGTATCAAAGCTAATCATACCTCAATGAAGACCGATAACCTATCTCATCGTTCATTATCTTCAACTTGTTTAAGAACCTCAGAAGGAACGTTCCATTTAAAAAGAAACTGCTTCATTTGTGGAAAACAATTCAATGTTGGACCCATCAGAGGGCATGAAGTGTTTTCATATGGTTGTGGTTTTAGAAATAAGGGAAAATCTTATCAAGGAATTTGACTTACGAAATAATAATTAGGGTGAAAGACTATGGGTCAGATTTCTTATTATGAGTAATCTTGTGGTACCAGAAGTACAGTACTATGGAAAGTGTTCCAAAGACTTTTCAAGACCTAAAGTAATTAGGGAACTCGTGGGTCGACCAAAACAGAAACTGGGGAAGTTATTTTCTATGCTATGTGTGTACATATAAAACGATGATAATGCCAGTATTGTCCCATTCTTCACAAAACGAATACCTAAGGCTATATTTTTCCTGTTATTTTTGTCTCTAGTTACATCTTCAAGTAAAGTAAATGCTGGCACATCGGCTGTTTCTTTTACTACCTCCTCTCGAACAATTTCATTCATAATTTCTATAATTTCATTTTGAATTTCCAGAGAAGACTAGGTAGCGTTTTTTGGAACAATTGAGGAAGAATCAGCCAACTTTCTTTTTGAATGTATACTTAAAAAGGTTTATGAACAAACAGTCTTAAGTTTCTTCGTCAATTGAATAGCTTCCACGCAAAGCGAGTTTATTAACTACAAGAAACTGCACAACTTCTGCAATTGATCTAACATAATATCTATTATTTTCTAAAACACGTTCATTTAAAATAATTGAAACAAACACTTCCAGATACACATGTCCAGTGTTCTTCTCTTCCCACATGCACATAGCACTAATATGCACAGCACTTGACTCATGTTTTCGGAACCCACTCTTATCCATTGCATTTTCCCAATTTCTGAATCCCGTTTCCGTTAAAGTTGGTTCTTTCGACCCAAATGGACGAAATAGGACATGGATAACAGGGTAATGCTGCGTCCCTCTCTGCTGAATACTCCAGCCATGGAAAACGATTGTACCATCCAATTTGGAATGATCTGTTGTGTGTGTCCTTTGGATAATTCTTCAAATTGATTTGCTGGATAGGTTCTCCAGTTTTCGCAACTGTCGGTTTCGGACATGAAGATGTCGAAGATTGAGCAGAGAATGGTGACTGAGCTGCTTGTTCTTCAGCAGTCGGTGTTGCTGAGCTGGTAACAAGGCTTGAAGAAGCAGGTGTATCTTTTGAATCAGAAAGCGAACGTCGAATAACAAATTTGTACATTGTATCTTAAAGAAATAAGAGAAGGGCTAAAGGACCTTGTTATATGCGTTTTGGACTTTAACGTATAGTTTTAAAGAAAATAGAAAATGCCATCACAAAAATGTTGATTTTATATTATGGTTAGAAATATTTAGGGAATTTTGGACAAAAATGTGCTATTCCCCCTGGCCCCCACCACCACCACCAACAACAACAACTCTTTTGACAACTGCCTTTTTATCTAATTGAAAACAACAATATAAACAGTGTACACAACGTTTGAAGACCCATAGCATAAAAACTAGTCAAGTACCAGTGATCAAATTTTAACCATTTGCTACAACGCAAACATCGACCCTGTGAAAATTTGAGATTTTTCAAGTGTATCCCTTTTGAGATATTTCAGGACAAACATAGCCGATTGTAAAAATCGCAATGTTTGAGGACACATAATAATAATAATAAAAAAAAGCATTTGACTCATACGTATAAAACTTTTTAGAAAGTAGTATATCATGAAGCCTATACCTAAAAAAAAAAGTGAATCTTAAGGTGGGTGACGTGAAGTAATTATTGCAGTTAAACTTAAACCTTAACGCTAACTGCTTATATCCTAAAATAATATATATATATATTTTTTATAAGTTCGGCAAGTACCATAGCAATTTTGTATTATTTCTTTATTATTTGCATGAATTAGGATAAAAATCTCACACTCGTGTACGAGGAATTTGAGATTTGTTTTCTGAACTCCCAACGACCAGAATTGTCCCAACCCTGGAGTAATCATGGCAACATATTCTAGCTTCAATTGCATCTACATTGCACTGGCGTTGGACCAATCATAGCATCGGACTGTTGTAGGCCTTTAAAATGGTGCTTGTAATTGTTTTCTAGCTCCACTGATCAGGAAGTTATTTTTAAAAAAAAGTCAGACAGAACGAGCGACTGTTAATTTTTTTGCTACTGTACAGAAACAAATAAGAGCAATATAACTATGAAAACTCACAAGTAGGCTTCAAGCTCTCCCCGCTGGTCTAGTTGCTATCACTCGCACTTTTAGTGCACGGGGTCCCGTGTTCGATACCCGATAGAAGCGCCTACAAAATTTGAACGATTACGTGATTCAGACTCGACCTTAAACTGCAGGTCCACGTCTCATATAGCCTCAGTGATAAAAGGGACGCGTCCAATCCGTGTCCATTTTGGGTAAGAAGGCCAATAAATAAAATAAAATAAAATAAATAAATAAAATTTCACTTCACTACATCAACATCGTCCTTTTTTGGCCAATCATATTCTTGTTGAGCATATGTTGTTCTTTCAAGAAACTTTATGGTAGCTTCTTTGTTTTTTATATCATTGTCAACGATTCCTCCTATATGCATTCCCCCACCGTTTTAGGCCTCACCTAAAGGCTCATGTCATGAGAACAAAACATTTAACCAACAAAATAAAAAAAATACTTCTTCAGATGTAATATAGGTATCTATGGCACAGGACAAAGATTTCCAAATTGAGCAGACCTTAAACAGAGTACCAATAAATACTGTTTTGATAAATATACTTTTTTTTCTCCAATTTTTATATTCTTGTTCAAAGAGAACGCTGCCATAATTACCCCATAGCATCAAGAAATGGGGTAATCATAGCACTCCTGGAAAATCAGATAATTTGTTGTAATAACTAATGTTATTATTTTTTTACAGTGCTTTGGAACATGATAAAACCAACTACATTGTTAAAAATATTTAAAAATAACTACAGGGTAGCTTAAAAATTAACGCCAGGTACAGTCTTATGAAATCCCCATACGCCGGATGAAAGCAGTTTTTTGATTGTTTATTGCAGCTACTCAAACTATTATTTTAAGAACAATTATGCTTGCACTGTGTAAGTGTTATGCGAAATAACACATATTACACTGAATTGAGCTACAAAATTGAGATTTGAAATTATAGGTCCTTGCCATAATTACCTCACGCCACCTTACTTTTTTCATTAACATTTTTAATTTAAAAAATGACAATTTGCGTTTTGTCATAAACAAAAACTGAACCACTAAAAATGAACAAATGTTTGTTTTAGACCCTCTAAATATAGTACAATTAGTTTCAGCAACCCTTTAATCTGAAATTGGGCGATTTCAAATGGATTTACCCACATAAAGAGCCAACCGAATTTTCAAGTAGTATTTTATCCAATGCCTAACAAAAACCTTTTAAAAGATTAAGGCTTAACAGGATTTCGTAGAGTGTAAAGCTTACTTTAGTGTATATCACTCCACATAATCACAAACTCAGAAGATTAAGTCTTCTATGGTTCCTTCTTCACTTTATCACGGTATCTCCTCATTGCTAAGTTTTCCAGTAAATAACATTTATTTAAAATTACTAAATATTTATGGTCAGAAATGTTAAAATAACTAGTTTTCTTATGTAATATTTTGAAAAAAGTGAAAAATGAGAGTCGTAACCATAGAAGGCCCTTAAAGGAAACTTAAATACATATGTACATTTACTCACCTTTTATAATTAGTTACATCCTCCATACACGCATTGCTGCAATATGATGAAGACGCATTGCAATTGCAACCCTGATCACTTTCTTTCTTTATGAACAGCAGAACTACTAAAAAAATATTTAATCAGCACGTGCTAGAATTATCCAGATGAATTGTTTACAGCCATTGTAAACTACATGAGAAGGAATTGTTCTGTTTATATAAAGTAGACCGGGGCTATTTGAGTCAAGGGGCTATTTGGGTCAAACTTTAAAAAAAAAATACCACTGCGCATTTAATATGCGCTCCAGTACGCTGAACCTGCCTTCAGTCGTGAGTTCGTTGGCAAAGGGAAGGGTGTGTGTGTCTTTGATCTGCTGCTTTCTTATCAGTTGCCGTGAATTTGCGACTATTCTGAGCAAGGTGAGTTGCAATGCTTCATATTTTGCTCTGATATAAAAGAGTGGCTGTATGATATAAGGTGCTGAACCTGTGTAAATGCATATACTATAAAATTATTACCGTACGCGTAAAACAGAACGTCCGCATGTTATAAATGTCATTTTTGGTGTTCTCCTCTGTCTAGTGTGAAAGTAGTACGTTCCTACGTAAGCATGTGCGAAACGGGGCTATTTAAGTCAGGTGTAAACTTACGTGAATTAATTTAATTTATGGATTTTAATTTTGTGTTTATGGTTTAGACTATGCATGTATGTTAAACAAAACATTTCATTTTGTTTTTAGATGGTACGGACATACAAATCAAAACATAAATACAACAAGTGAAATAATGAAGAGATGGAGAAGGCCGTCCAAAGTGTAACAAAAGGTGATTTGAGTTTTGGTGGAGCTTCACAGCTCTGCAACGTAAATTTGAAACTTTGCGAAGGAAAGTGCAGGTCGAAAGATTGAGACTAACCTTGGGTGATAATGATGAAATAGTTCAAAGTGCAAAACCGAAAGCCATAGGATACCGCACAGTACTGACAGAAGAACAGGAAGAAGAGTTTGTGTGGCAAAGTTTGACTCTCGCGGGAAAAAGACTAGGCTGCACCCCTGAAACGATTCGTAAAGCTGTGCATCGATATGTAATAATAAATCAAATTCCGCATCCCTGAAAACACAAAGGATTAGCTGGTGAAGATTGTTTATCAAGTTTCATGAAAAGACGTCCGAACTTATCATTATCCGATGTTTCAGTATCCCGTTTCTATCTACGGTTTCTTTGCCTGACTGTGAGTGTATCGTTTTCTTTACTGTCTAGAATATAAGCATTTATGTGCTTTAAAGTTTCTGTGTACACTATGTGTGTATTATATTAACACCACTAGTTAAGTGAGTTTCAAAGTCTCTTTGAGAGTTTACTCATCATAGTAATAGACGTTTGGTTTTCCACAATTATTGGAAAATTTCTATTCACAAGGTGGTATTCTAGTATAGGTCTCTAAGGCAATGTTTACATATTGGTATTGACACAGGCTAAAGATACAGTTTTTATTATTATTATTATTATTATTATTATTATTATTATTATTATTATT
>JAGDQP010014046.1:0-21453 GCA_022664845.1 Lepisma saccharinum
CGTCCTTAGGAAGCTGAGGCATGGCAAAGGTCAAAATTAATGATCCTGTCGGTTGTAATTGGCCAGTCTTTCTGCTGTTGATGCGTTTAACATGCACTACGCCTTGACTGGCGAGTTCTCTTTTAATCTCCTCTTCAGGAACATCTTGAAGATCCCAACAAGTTATTACTCCCTGTGTAAAATTCAGTTGGCGGTGTGGCTCAACTACAACTTCAAGAGTTCCAATTGAGGTCATCTTCAGGAGATTATTTGTCTGCTTGTCAGTAGAAGTCTCCACTAATAAGGTGCCATTCCGAAGCTTTTTAACATTATGTAGCTCACCTGCAACATGAGTCAGTTGTCTTTGAATTAGGAAAGGGGATATCTTCTTCAAACCACCCGGATTGTCTGTTTCGTTCTTTACTTTAATTACAAGATATCGTGTGATAGTTGGTACGATACTTGTCTGTTCCTCTACTACTAGTTTCTCTTCTTTGTCACTGGTAGATTCATTAGCTGTATGCGCCTTCTTACTTACGTCAGTGACTTTTTCTTCATTCTGTCTTTTCTTTCTCTGCTTTTCTTTTGGCGAAGGCGACTGATTTTTAGGATGTGGTGGAGCCATGGTGAATGAAAGCCGTAAATGCCCACACTTCTCCGTCTTCGTTCTGAGGAGCCAACGAGGCTGCCGGGTACTACCCTCATCACCCTTGTCAGCAAGCTGGAAATCGAGGCGAAGTCCAATGACTTGGCGTCGAAATCACTTGTACTCCCGACTGATGGATACTTGGGACACCCACTCCCCCGAGTGTTGGCGAGACCAAAGGTCCGAAGAGCTCCCCAATGGCGCACTTCCCAGTCCCAACGAGCTAGACCATCCAAGAATCTGCTGTCAAGAACTAGGCGCTATCCAATGGTTCCGCCCCCTTTCCCCTGGGCCCAGGGGCCATCGTCAATGCAAATACATCCTGTCACATCCTTGGTCTTTGCGCGGAGGCGCAACTCACAGCACAAGAGGAGATGAAATAATGAGTCATCAATGGATGAAAAATGGGGTGAATGTAAATGAAATCCTCTCGGCTGGTCCTCCATTCAGGCAGCGTAGATGTTTAGCTGCGAGGGCTGATTGCAGCCAGCAAAAGCCAGCTGGACGATGGGGTCGCCAATTCCCTACGCCGTATCCAGGCGTAATGAAAGAATAAGTGGATAAAGAACTTAGAGGGGTGAAGAAGTTAAAATCTTTAGAAGACGGACTCACAACAGAGCTATTTAAAAAGAAGTTGAAAAAAGAACTTGCCAAATCATTCTCAGTGGGTCTATGGAAGAGATAAATTTCTTTGTTCTGTACACAAGAGAGGGGGGCAAAGAATACATCAAGAACTACAGACACCAGACCTGCAGAAAATGTTTACCAAACTTATTCTGAATCTCACTGAACGACACTTACATTTTAAACATGGAAAGCAACAAGCTGGATTTCTTAGTGGATGTGGCACAATGGACAACATACCACTATTGCAATCTTATATGAACCACTTTGCCATTTTCCCCTACGAATGGAAATTAAGTCTTAAGCATATGGCTTAGAATTAAAAGTGGACTGCCAGGAACTATGTACACTGCCTTTCCACGGGGAATCGAGTCCACTATGAAAAATAATTTCCTGATGTACCTTTTATATCTTTATTTATTTTTGTAAATATTCTAAAAAGATTGATTTCTTCCTCTTTTATCTATATATAAATCCAATCTTTGACAACCAATAGCTTGTTGGCGTCAGAATTATTCCGACATTAACGCTGTAAGCTATTTATATTAAACACGCCAACAATCATACAAAAAATAGCACTTGAGCAAGTTTTGTTTCTTTCTTATTAAAATCAGAAAATGAAGGAGACGAAATAAGAAGAATGAAATTACAGATGCATGTTGAAACATTCTCAATGTGAACAATTCTGGTTTTGCACCTTAGAACCACAAAAGCTGTTATTAACATTTCTCTTATTCCATGTTGCATGTAGTAAAAGAAGAAGGAGAGAAAGAAAATGAATAAAGATAAGCACACGACAAATAGGGAAAAATAAGAAAAATATTATGTCTATCACTGTAATGGAATCATGCAAATTCTTGGTACTGTTTTAGTACGACGTGCCTGCTAGTATATATATAAAAAAAAAACTTCCTGAATCAGGTGCTTTTGCTGTATCTTTCTTTTTACTTTCGTCTTTCTTCTTTTTTTTTTAAAAAAAAAAAAAACATTGACTAGACAAACTCGTTTACAAGACTGGTGGCACTGCATATAATTATGAAAACATTTTTCATTCTTTAAGGCTGAAAAGGGCATGATTTATATTCCATTAATATACAAGCTTTCCAGAAATTAAAAGGAGAAAAGCGGACGGTGCTGCCACCACATTTTTTTTTCTTCGTCAAAGTAAGATAGTTTTGTTATCTGACAGCTAGTTTTGCTAAAACGTTTAACGATCCAATAAAGTGTTCTATTCACATGATTATGAGTGTGTAACTCACATATTACTAAAATATCAGAATGTAAAATTACTCTGAATGAAAATATTTGGCCTCTTATTTTAACTATTAGTTTCATATTCGATTTTTGGACTTTGAGGTGTGAATTTAGTCCGCACAGTACGTTAAGTAAAGTACGGTACGTTGATTTCACACATAGAAGATGTGATTCCATTTTAATTTTACAATGGAAGGATCTTGTTTCACTTTTCACTCAGTTCTCAAATGAATTTTGCTGAAAGGCCCATCTCCTTGCCTACCACCCTCTTTCTCTCTTTATTTATCTTTAACCAGGGTAAACATACCTGAAATTGGCACTGCCCACTGCCCAGTTACTGACACTCCCAAAATGTTTTTTTTTTAAATAAGATCGAAAATAATTTGGCAAAACTGATATTGTTCCGACACGTTAAGGCTGATTTTCATGAACGCTTGCGTTGCTTGCGATTCGGGTGAGTATCCAATTGAAACACGTGTTCCACGTGTAAGGGCTGATTTTTATGAAAGCTTGCGTTGCGTGCTTTGTTTGCGATTTGGGTGAGTAGCCAATTGAAGCACGTGTTTTATTACGTAATACGTAGAACGCGCAATAAAACACGTGTTTCAATTGGCTGTTCACCCAAATCGCAAGGATCGCAAACTTTAATGAAAATCAGCCGAAACACCCAAATCGCAAGCAACGCAAGTTTCCAAGGAAAGCAGCCCTTACTTATAGTTTCTTCGATGACTTCTGTACACAAATCCAATCATCTTTGTTATTGGTCGTGTTTAAGGTGGAAATTTCAAGAAAACTTCGTTAAGTTACAAATTTAACCTATCAAACTCCAAGCAGATAAGCTAAGGACCATACTTTCATTTTTCTCTACTCATTTATTGCTGTAATGAAATTATTGTATTGTTTTCCTTCTTAAACAACTAGAATGATGTTTAGACACCCCTTATCATGTATCATGTAAATTATGCACTGCTACTAGGGGGTGCCAATGACTGGTATGTCATTTTCCTACAGTGGCCATTTATTTGGTATGGAGGAAATAATTAGCAATTAAAAAAATATATATTATTTTCAGATTTCTAACATAACCATTCTAACCTTTAAGGGGGGGGGGGAACGATAGGTAGTATTTTCACGTAGCACGTGGCTTCACAGGAACAAATATTTCGTAGGGGTGACAGACAACTACTGGGCTCAGCAGTGCCAATAATTGATAGTATACGTCTTCACAAGTACTATCTCCGCTAATAATATCAGGATATCATAGAGGTAGAGGTCAATGATATCATTGACCTCTACCAGGAAGCGAAGGAGATAGTAAAATTCGATTGTCCAATTTCAAAACCAAATTTTAAATTCTGTTTAAAATTTAAGTTATCGTGATATAAAAAAATTGAAAATATATCATACAAGCACGGAAATTCGCAGTTATGTTCTCTTTAGCCATCTGATTGAAATTCTAGAAGTCTTCCCAAAATAAAATCGTGCTTTAGCTACCATATTAGAAAAAATGGAGGCTGAAATTCAGTTTGGCTTTAACTCAGAGTAGAGTGTAACCAAAAGTGTTAAGAGTTATTAAAAATAGTCAGTATTTTTATGAGGGTAACAACTAAAATTTACCCGCCATTTTCCAAGATAAATTTTATTTTTGCATTTTTCACACTGAAAGCGGTTCTCTTACGAAAAAGAGAATAGAACCATTTTTGTAGATAATTTTGCTCTGTACAGTTTTCATCCGGAACAGCTTTAACGCACGTGCTGCGGTTTACGAAAATTAAAAAAAAAAAATGAATTTTGGTCGTCATTTTGCATGATGGCTGCTACACTACAACTTTATTTCTGAGGGAGTTCCTAGAATTTCAATCAGAGGACTAAAGAGAACATTCCCTTGAATTCCATTGTTTGAATGAAATATATTTTTTGAAAACATCCCTAATCTGTTAACGTACCATGATTGGACTATAACTACTTCACGCGATATGGTTACTTGTATGCCAGAAATTCTATGTTACGACGACCATATTAATTTTTTCCCTTCCTTTGACCAAAGATAGACTACTCAGATGGCCTCCAACATATGTTGATCATTTTGACCATAAAACTCTGCAATTTGGCACCAGAATTATAACTCTAGGTGCAATAGTTCGAATATGTGGTTGCTTGTATGTTACAAATTACTTATTTCGGCAGCCATTATTGGGATCATAACTCCTGATGGACTAAGGGCTGATTTTCATGAAAGCTCGCGTTGCTTGCAATTTGGTGAATAGTCACTTGAAACACGTGTTTTATTGTAAGGTAAGTGTAACACGTGTTTTAATTGGGTATTCACTCAAATCGCAAGAAAAGCAAGCAACGCAAGCTTTCATGAAAATGAGCCCCTAAGACGATAGTCAACATATTTGACACTAGAATAATAGCTCTAGATATAATAGTTCCGAAGTTGTGGTTGCTTCTGTGCTAGAAATGACATGTTTTGGCAGCCATGTTGGATTTTCCCTTTGCATGGCTCCAGATCGATTACCCGGGTAACTACGATCATTTGGTAATTATTTTGCTAAGAAAAGCCTACAATTTGACACCAAAATGAGAGCATTATTTGCAATAATTTCTCAGCTATAGGGATTTGCGTACTAGAAATAGTGTGTTCAGGCGGCCATATTGAGTTCTTCCTCCCCATGGTCCCAGACTACCTAGATGGCCACCATCACTTTTCCTAATATTTGCATTACAACCTATACAGTGATACCATTCACAATATTGTTTCATCACACGTGGAAACATAAGCACACGGATTATAAGTTTTATAAACGGTGCCCCAAAACAAGTGTTTTATAATAGCACCTTATTTTAACTTTATACCGCACCATATAGCCAGATGGCGTTCGAACGTCTAAAACGAAATAGTAAAGAGTGGGGGAAATAAAAAGTGAGCAATTTAAAAAGTTCTTTTGAATTAAAATAAAGATGAAATTAAAATAAAATGAGCCTGGACTGGAGTCTATTGCCTTTAGGAAGAAATATTTTAAAGTGAAAAGAAAAAAAAAACTTGGCTTTCAAATCTCATTGCTATGTCTGTACAGGTGGAAAGATTGGTGATCAAAGAAAAAAAGAAAAGAAAAAAAAAAGACAGTAGGCAGGAGAAGCATAAAATTATATCTCGATGTAAACTCGGATGCCAAGAAGCTGGCTTTTTAATTGCTACTTATGTTGGCCCTTTCTTCTTCCTCCTAATGATTAGGTTCTATCTTTCACGACCGCCACCCGAGTACTCAGTGATGTGAAGAAGAGTGTGTTTTCTCATTGCCAAATTCTACGTTTTCCTCCGAATGAATAGGTAGTCAACCGTACAATTACAAGCATACAATATACACAATGCTTCACGTATACAATTTAGAAGAAACATAATAAGGACTTCCACTTAATATAGTTTCCAATAGGTTCGATTAGAGGATCACAAATTTTGTTGTCACCATAACCAATCTCTACATTTGTTCAAAACCCGGTTTCCTATCAATCTTTGGGGCATTTCAAAACACTGTTCCCCCCACTTTTTTTTTTTTTAAGGCAAAGTTTGGTTTCTGATAAAATCCACATTTGTGTATTAACATTCGCAGCGTTCCCACACTTTGTTCAGAAATAATTCCCTGAACTTGAATTTATTTTATGGTCTTTAGGCATTTAAGACTCAGGCCAGGATGGAGTATGGTAGAGGATGCGGGAAGGGGTCGATCAGGGCCTAATTTGAAGGTACTATCCCCGCATTTGCCTGGTGTGATTGAGTAAAAGCTTCAGTCAGAAAAAGAATTCCCTGAGCGAGTGAGATAATTCTTACTAATGCCCTAAACAAGTTAGTGAGTTCAAAGGATGGGTCCTACAGCTTTGGGTAAAGTGAACTACGAACAGATCTGTTATTTATATAAATCAACCCTGAAGGGGATTGAACCCGTGACATTGCACGCCCAAAATGAGAATACACTTTTTCTCCCCGCGGCCAACCTAGGAGCAAGAATTACCTTGTTTTTATGAAGTTTCCAGATAACTACAAGGTAACCAAAAAGGTTTGCCGGTTTTGAGGTCCCATTAATCATACACTCACAGAGACGAAATGAAATGACGCATGTGTCTGCCAAGCGATCTGCAGTTATTCTGACCATCGACCTTCAGTAATACAGGCACGGTGCTCACACACAGCAGTCATAGCTCGTCCAGTGTAAAGGGGAAATGGGGGTATTGAAGCAGTTTATTCTCGTGTGTTTGTTGTATGGCTTTAAAGTGGGCCTGTCAGCTGCCGCATCAAGTCGCCCCAAATGCCAGGCAGTTGGTGAGAATACCGTGAACGAACGTACCGCCAGGCATTGGTTCCAGAAATTCCGTTCGAGAGATGTGAGCCTTGCTGATGAACCTCTCAGTTGACGACCACATGTTGGATGACGAGGCCCTGAAAGCAGCCATCGAGAAGGACAGTGGTCTAACGTGTGATGAACTTGCACAAAAATTCCAGGTTTCCACTGAAACAGTCAGACTGCACCTGCATGGAATAGGGAAGTCATACAGGTTAAGCAAGTGGGTACTCCACACATTGTCGGAAGCCAAAAAGAACGAGTGACATCATGTTTGCCCTTGCTCACTCGGCACCTGATCACACTCATATTTGATCACTTGCTCACTGATGACGAAAAGTGGGTCCTCTACGACACTACCAAGCATACCAGACATTGGTTGTCGCCACGTGACCCTGTTCCTCACACCTCAAAACCACCTCTGCACCCACGACATGTATGGTGGACTTGTCGCCAAGTGGTGCATTACGAGCTCCTTCCACCTGGACAGATCATCATTGATGACCTTTACTCACAGCAGTTGCACAGGGTGCACCGTGCATTGAGGCAGAAGGAGTCGGCATTGGTGAATTGCAAGGGTGGTGCTGTTTCTCAACGACACTGCCAAGCCACATGTGGCAAAGAGGACCCGGGTGATCCTTCTGCAACCGGCTGGGAGACAGTGTGCCATGCACCATATTCACCGGACCTTGCGCAAACAGATTAATACCTGTTTCATTCCCTCGACAACCATCTCCGTTGGAGATCATTAGCCAATGTGGGAGACCTGCGGAAGGCACTCACGGACTTCTTTGCCTCGCATACCGCCGACTTTTATCGCCAGGCTATTGTGCAGCTGCAGGAACGTTGGCAAAAGGTGTTGGATGCTGATGGAGCTTACTTCGAAATCTAAAGGTACGTACCGTCCACTGTATTGCTCTTTGTTTATCTCTGCTCTGGAACGGCAAAAACATATTTGGTTACTTTGTATTTATAATTTCAGAACATAATACACAGTAAATCCGGTATTAAATATGGAATATAGAAGTCAAGATTTTCTCATAATTTTCTTGTTGCTAATAAAACATATATTTTTTTAAATTGAAACTTGTAAACCGTCAGCTGCAAGAGTTGTCACTTCTTTCAGGCACATATTTTCACACAAGGAAAGCATGTTCCGGTAAAATGAAGGTTAAAAATAAATTCGAGATAAAGAAAACACATGCAATATTTCTTGATTTTTCCAAGTGTTTGAAAGAAACTTCGGAGTGTTTCGAAGTATGAAAATGCTAGGAGAGGGTGGATAGATAAAGTGGAACTTTCAACTTGTGGAACATAAAAGCCTGCAGCTTCTTATCGAACAATTGCCATCATCTGCAAGGGCAACCATTCCATTTCACTAACTTGAGTGTTCGAACGGAAAGTCCTCCCTCATGTACATGGTAATCAAAAAAGATCATGCCGTTTTTGACATCGTATGCGAAGACGTGATCACTGATATGGAAATAAGTATATCAGGTGCTGGGAAAACGATCGGAGTGGGAGTAGGAACATTAACCGCGACCAAGACAGACACTTTGCGCACTCACAACAGTCATAAGTACGAGTAGTGGCGAAGACAAATGGAGGTGTCGAAGCAGCTTGTCCGGGATTGTCTGTTTCAAGACTTTAAGGAAGGTGGGCTTGTCCGCAGCTGAATCGAGTTCGCAGATACGTCAGGTCTGTGGAGATAATGCTCTGAATTAACACACTGCTAGACATTGGTTCCAGAAATTCAGGTCGAGAGATTTGTCTTTATAAGAGAAACCCCGCAGTGAGCGCCCACAGGCCCTGCATGACGAAACCTTGAAGGCGGCCGTAGAGCAAAACACCAGCCAAACGCGCGCTGAGCTTTCCGAATCCAGGTTTATAGTCAGACCTCACCTGCACCACATCGGAAAGCGTACAAGTTGAGCAAGTGGGTATCCCAGTGTTCGATTCGTTATAAATTACGAAGGGGGGATACTAAACTAGTGGTTGCTGATAAGTTTCAAGATACTACTTGTTTTGGTAGAAATACAAGGATTTAACACCTGGCTGGGATGATATTAGGAATCAACAATCGGGGATAAAATCCTCACGCACTAGGGAAAATCCCGGCATCCCCCCCCGACAACTCGAACAATAGGGTACCCCATACACTGTTGAAAGCCAACAAAGATCAACGAGTATTAGCTTGTTTGTCGTTGCCTTCTCGGTACCGCAAACACCCATATCCGATCGAGTGCTCACCAGTGAAGAAAAAGGGTCCTGTATGAGACTCCCAAGCATGTCAGACATCGGTTGATACTGTGGGACCCTGTGCCTCACACCGCATGACCATCTATACACCCACGAAAGATCATATTCTGTATCTGGTAGGCTAGTCATCAAGTGGTTGGTGCACTAAAAGCTGCTACTACCGGGCCAAACCATCATTGCGGACCTTTACAACTTTACAAGCATGATCACAAACGTCATTATACAATATCTCAATATTTCTGGTCTCAAGAATATAGTTACATCGAGGTCCTGTATGTCTGGAATTCCTAAACTTTTCTACGACTTTTTACTTCTAAGCTGATTTCTGTGAGCATTCTCGGACTTCCAGGTCAGTGAGAACCCTGGCTGACTTCAGTTAAAATTTGGTACTCCTTACCTGTCAAATTGAATCCACGTCACCTTCAGCATGGCGAGATACGTATCTGGAACAAATAGAAGTTAAAATGAATAAAAGGAAAATCTGATATTGTAGAAACAAATATAGAGAAAATAAATAGAGTAGTTTTATAGAAAATATACCAATTCACGTCGAGGTAAAATAAAGAAAAACAAGCGTAAGACCTGCTTTTCATACACGCGCTAGGCTTATGATTTATGTTTGGTTTAAGTTTACGATTAGGCTGAATAGTCAATTGAAAAATGTATTATTTCTATTGGCTACTTGTTGAAATCGCAAGTAAAACATACGACTAGCGTGCATATGAAAAGGTGACCTAAGTCCATCTATCTGTCTCGCTAATAAGACGTCCGTCTCAAAATAATCCGGAAAGTAACGTCATCACAGGGAGTGAGCAAATTAAGTAGGGGAAAGTTTGACAAACCAGCAGGTCAGATAGAACGGGAAGGTGTCCCCCCCCCCCCCCCCCGCCCAGCCTGATGGTACAATCAACCAGGTGGGAGTTGAATCACTTACTCCACAGAGGAAGTTTCGTCAGTTGGAGTAGGCCTAGGGATTTCATGAATACCGTGCGTTTAGGTGGAGTTTTTTTTTTAAATAGGATTTTTCTATGCTTCGGTTTATTTTAACATCAAGTTCGTTGCTTCTTTGGGGATTTGTTAAGCCTGGACTGCAAAATTAAAGTACACCACCTTATTTGACAGTATTTACGTGTAATATAAAAATAAAGGTAACTCCAGTGCGACGCGCACCGGCCGTGAACGGCGCATGAGGGTTATGGAAGTAGCCCTTCAGATATTCTCGACCAACGGCACGAGGTGAGGTGGAGAGGTCAGTTCCACGCTTGACTGCCTTTCCCAAGATACCCAGGAATATCAGGGGCACTCTGGTACTAATTTGAGTGCATCTCAGAGCCCTAGGCATGGGAGTCCTGAAGAAGTTTCCAGTGTCCTGGTCGGGATTTCAACTTGGATCACCCGATTCGTGGTCAGACACGCTGCCGCCTGAGCCACGGCGACTCCTTTAGATATAATATAGTGGAAGTTTATTCGACCTTGTGCAGCTTGATGTGCAGAGCCACCTTAAAATCTTAAAACTTAGTCAGTCGGACAAAATGGTGAGGCAAGCTGTTGGACAAAATGGGCCTTGCTATTTGTATGGAGATTCTAAGAAGGCATTTTCTGAAACGATTAAAGCTGTTTTATGTAACGATAGAAAGAGGCATTCGTTTGGACACGTACACAATTATTCTGAAATTTTCCTAAAACAGGAATTACATTTTTCCATCTATCTTTCACAGTGGTTGATGGATAGGAACCTAATCTTTCTATATTATTATGACTGTTGTCATAGCTTCTGCACTCATAAACAGAGATTAGAGGTTTATATTAAGGATTTTCGATTTACGATTAAATTTACTATTGCTTTAAATTACTATTCCATTTTATCAAATCAGTTGGACAAAACTGGGAAACTATTTTTTTTTCAATGCAATTTCCAAGAAAAAAGAAAACAATACTGAAATATTTAACTATATCCCTGTGTAGTAGAAGGATGGAAGTTTCATTAGAGCCAAAAAGCATTCTGGTTAGTTGCTTAAGAGTCAAGCAAAGTTACACATTCCCGTTTAGTCTAATTTTCCCCTACTATTTATTCCTTCTCAATAACGTGTTGACTGTTAGGCCTACGACTTCAAAGACTTTTGTTGTGTTAAACATTTTTAAGGAATGAGGAAAATCAAGTGGCATGTTTGGTCTTTCCATTCCTGAGAATGGAAAAAGTGTAACATGAATACTAACCGGCTTTAGCTCAGCAATGCTCTCTCGGCATTACGTGCCCGTGAAGCATGCATGATATGGTGAACTAAAAAAAATAACGTTTTTGTTTTTGTTTTTGTATTGCCTATATGTTAAGCATTTGCCAACAGGCAAGATGAACACGACCGTATCCACAAAAGGATTTTCATTGGAAATAATGATCTTCACGTGGCACGGGCTTATAAGAGCAGAGAAAATGACTATAAAAGCACAAGCTAGAGTTTATTCATAAGTAGTAACCACATATAGCAATGTTCTTTTAAAGGAGGATCGAACCCGGGTCTTCCATTCAGGATTCTCATAAGTTATCGAAACAACTACAGACAAACCCCTATGAAAGGACATTTAAAGCACAATTCCTGTTTGCTATTGTTCGCACGAGATACTCCTCTGATAAGGGACAGTATCAAAGTGCGCGAAGAAAGACATGTTTGCGGTTCTCAAACGGCATAGCATAGGGCGGAAGCATAATCTTTTCCCCATTTACAAATAATCATTTAACTTACATTATTTGATTACAAAAGGTCTGGTAGAGCGAGTAAGGGCTAATTTTCTTGCAAGCGTGCTTTGCTTGTGATTTGGGTGAGTAGCCAATTGAAACACCTATTTTATTGCGTGTTCTACGTCTAACACGTGTTTCAATTGGCTACTCATCCAAATCGCAAGTAAAGCAAGCAACACATATTTGCATGAAAAGTTAGCCTTATATTTTCTTAAAACATTGTGAATGTACTTCCGAGATATTACTGATGATAACATTCCGTAAATACAATGAAGGGTTGCGTAAAATACGTGTAGGCACGGATTACATTCTGTGGAAGAGATATAGTAATACCAGAATGGGGCGGCAAAATAAATTATTTCCGTGTTTGAAAATTCCCTTTTTTTTGTAATCTAAACGTTGTATCTGCTGCGTTTCCATTTAAGGAAGAATATTTATTCTTATGACGTGGAAGGTTCCGACGTCAGGAAGACAATTACTTTAAATCTGTACTGTCTTTTTTATGACTCAAATTGAACCACACTGACGGCCTCTAGGTGTAATTGCAAGAAGCTAGTTTGCCTCCCGGAGATTTTCTTTTCTGTCGACTCGGGAGCAAGTAACGGCTCTTACGTCACTCCGCTCGTCACGGCCTTGTTCCATTTAAACAACATGTGGTACTTAGAGTTATCTCGGAGGAAGAGACTTGCTGCAGCACATTCTGTAGTGCACGGATAGTGCAAGGAGACAAGTAAAGTAATTGCATTTGTATTCCTCTTCTCAATTCTGGCTATGAGAAACGAGAATAATGTATTGCATTCGGAATAGTTATCTGAAGAAACAATTAGTCAGTGATCTTCCTACACCCCTTGAACCCCCTAAAGTTTCAGTCACCATTCCCACTAACGATGTTCTCGGGGCAGTACCATTCCCAACTAGGAATAAGTGATTTTAAAAAAAAATCTAACCATAGTTTTCTAATCCATGTCAGTGAACAGTGTAAAATTTCAAAATGCATGTATATAAAAATCACCTAACCTGACTTTTCTAACCTAATGTAACTTGTAAAATAGAAAACAAATGCAAAAGGATCAATTCTTTATAAGTACAAAGAAAAGTGTGAAGTTATTCTATAAAAAATAAAGCAAGTTGTAAAAAAAAACGAAAAAAATTGCGCTGGTCGGGAACTGAACCCTACACGCTAATCACGACACCAACCGGCCACCGACTTCCCAGCTATTACGAACTCGTAAGGCCGCCTTTCCACGCGCGCAAGCTCCATGCTTCACTTGCGATTTCGCTGAGTAGCCAATAGAAATGGAGCTGTAATTCACTGAAAGATGTCCCGGGTTCGATTCTCGGTGGGGACTCTAAATTTCGGAGTTGACCCAGCATCTTAAGATAATTGGAGAGATACTTGAATAAAAGAAATAGCTAACTGTGGTCATGAAGGTCCGATAGACACAAAGGTACGAGGGGGTGTTAGATCGTTACGTGTTTTATTGTAGAGTAAGTGTAACAGTGTTTCAATTGGCTATTCACCCAAATCGTAAGCAAAGCAAGGAACGCAAGCTTTCATGAAAATCAGCCCTTGCGCTACACACAAAACCATCTACTTGAACGTAATACAGTAGTCTGACAGCCCAGGGCCCTTAAAGTACTGTAGTGTCATCCAGTTTAGTTTAGTTTATCCAATAGAAATGTGTGTTCAATTATTTCTAATGGCTACTCAGTCAAAACGCATGCAAAGCACACTACTAACGCTTACATGAAAAGTAAATCTAACAATCCTAGCTGCCATTGAACAGTACGCGACAATGTTGGGATTAATACTGTAGCGAGTACGTCCACCCCATTAAAAACACAATTACACATTCAATCAGTCCATGGATGTAAATATGGTAGACGGCTTGACGGCCTCTTATTGGTTGAACCAGTGGTCGAAGTGAGGTGGTATGCACGGTGATGGCATACCGGCTCTGGTTTTTGAGAGCTAAACGCATACCGTTGCTGAAACACATCCTACGTGCTTTTATATCATTTTCTGATTTGTCTAGGCAAATATTAGGAAAACATACCGTCTCTGTTTCTTTCACACTTCGATCTGGTCTGGTCTCGTTTAATAGCTAGTGCGGAAATGGCATTAATTACGCCCATCCATGGCACATTTGTTTAAACAATTGCTGTTTTTAAAATATTTTTAATATATGACAGTTTATCAGTCTTTATAATTGCTGTTTTAATGTCAGTTGATTACCAGTTGCTATGGTTACAGTCCGCCATAGGCGTCAGTTCAACTCTTTAACTCTAGTCACAGTCACTATTAATTTTCAATTTCAAACTTGAAACACTATTACATGAAGCATTGAACCACTATATGACGTTTCTTGTTAAATTTTCGAGGAATGAAGGCCAAAATCACTATAAAGTTGAGCAAATTAAACACTAAGAATTTCAGCAGCTTCCATCTATTAAGCCGCCATCTTGCCGAATCCCCTTTCACACTTCGAACACTGGGTTGAAGCATGGGTTGAAGTATGCCTAGGTGTGTGGAAGCAAGGAATGGATGAAGATCTAGCGAAGGAAGATTGGAATATTTTAAATATTGTACAGAATGTGATGTTCAGTTGTTTTTTAATCAATGATACCTGCCAGGTATTCATGGCTTGTGCTGGTTTCAATTTCGGTTCGCTAGAAGTAGATCCATCACCCGTATTTAGATCCATGCAATCAGTATATCTAAAATTTGTTCTAAATTGTCAATGTATATGTATACAGGTAAACCATTCCGCTCTAATTGGCTGAAAGGTGTATGACGAAAACTGGAGATGTAGCAAAGAGTTTCCTTTTGGAGAAACCAGTGTTATACTAAGATTGGAAATTGCCAGGTAGCTAGCGACAACTGGAACCAATCAGGGCACGTCATGATATTGCAGTGCCTCTTGCGACAAGGAAAAAGAGCAATCACGCAGAGGGGTCCATTCCCAACAAGTGAACAAAATTGATTTTCCATATTCCATTGCGTTGATGACGTCAGTTAAAAGATTTTGAGGGAATCTTTAAACCTACGGGTAAGGTGTTCACTTACTTCTGCAAGGATGTCCTACATCTTTCTTTAAAACATGAGCAAGAGCAATACGAGTTGTGCTGTTGAACTTTGTTCTAACTATAGTCGTAAAACAGAAGGAGTAAGGGCTTATTTACGTGCACGCTTGCGTTACGTGCTTTGCTTGCGATTAGAGTGAGTAGCCAATTGTAGCACGTGTTTTATTACTTAATACGTAGAACACGCAATAAAACATGTGTTTCAATTGGCTATTCATCCAAATCGCAAGCAACGCAAGCGTGTTTGAAAATGAGCCGTAAAATATTTTAGACTTCACTAGGCCATGATAGATGATAATGTTTGAAGTTTGGCTCTCATATAACTGTGAAATTCAAAATATTTATCGCATTCTACTAACAACTTAGAACCAAACTTGTCACGCTACTCTCCAGGCAACGACTGATTGACTGCTTCTGCATTTAATGACGATGCGAAATACTGAATATCGATTTTGTTTGGTGTTGTGTCTCCCTGACACCAGGAGAGCTACCATCGCTAAGATTTCCCCATCTGGGGCTCGCTGAGTCATACATGGATCTTAGGTTCCCGGCAAGTTCCTACCACTTACGTCATCCGCAAAGGAATATGGGAATTCAAAACTGTTCACTGTTGTCCGGAATGGACCTCTCTGCTAAATTGTTATTTTTCTTTATGTTCGACCAACAAGTGGAAATACCTACAACTGAGCTGCAGTATGCTATTGTTCAAAGTGTTAGTAAAATAATATAATATAAATATAATTTAATAACATAAATAAAGTGCATAAGATAATCTGGGAATATAGCATTTACGTAGTTTTTTATTTAACTTATATTTATGTGCTAGTTATTCATCTATGGCCTGAGCCTGTCACTTGCAGTCTCTCAGATATGTCACGGCTTAGGTATAGTTGAGTGTCTGGCCCATAAATATACGTTAGGTGAAAGTAGTAAATGCATAATTCACGTAATACCTTTTTCAGTGACTATACTACGTTTGTAAATTTAATTGAGATAAGTGAGAAGAACCTCTGTGCATAAGAAATACTATATACCGTGTAATGAACCTTGTACTCACTACTCTCAAAATATGTTGTGCTATTGACAAACTTAGTCTGGGCGCAACAGATGGGGTGTCGTTGGCACAATGGCGTATAGAGAGTTTGACTTCATATCATGTTTTATTGATGCCTAACCCCCTTTGCGAATTGGCACTTTATGCTCCGTTACGTACCCTTACTCCGTCAGATTCACCGTCGATGGTTATCCGAATTCCCCCTTCGACGGAGCATTGAAGTGAACGGAGCAACGGAAGACCAGATGGTCACTTGATCCTCCGTTCGGTTGCGCGCTGCTGCCATGTTGAAAAGAAAAAAGAGCGGGATATTGCATGCCAAAATTCCTTCTTCACTTGGGAGTTGGGACAAATATGTAGAATTGATCACGTGTTGTAAGTTTAAAATGAACGATCGTGCCGAAGTATTTGAATGTAAGTATTTTAATAGTTTAAGATATCAATTCGTCATGTTTTGAGTGATATATCTTTATGATCACTGAATAATTTTAACTTCGCAATGTGAAAATATTGTTGGTTAGATTTCCCCAATGGGCTTCCATGTAGATATTAATAGATGAGAGGGTAACATATGAGTATTTAAGAATACTAAGATTAAAAATTCTTATAATTATTTGAAAAGTTTTAAGAACTTCAAATGCGTAACGCTGTCAAGGCTCACAACTTAGATGTTTATTCATAAATCCTGATATAATATTATCTAGTGATTCATAGTTCATGAGACGCACTTATCATGCAAAAACTTCCAGAATAACCTGCAGAATTGTGATCATCCTTCGAATAGCTATCAATCTTCGTCTGTTGTTATTTAATGTGTGCCGAATGCCTACAAGTATGGAAATTCTACGCCTACATCTATCTTCATCCATGTTACTTTTTGCCTTATTCACTTCGCATCAAACTACTTTGACTTCGCATTGCCCAATAATCAGTCACATTACGGGCGGAGGGTTTTCAGCTGTTTCCAGACTTGGGTGACATCTGTGGTTAAAAATTTTAACACTTATTTAATTCGGATAAGTGTGCATAACGGAAGTGAACGGGACATAGCATAACGGAACGGAACGGAGGACTATTGAATTCGCAAAGGGGGTAAGTATGAATTTTAGCTTGGGTACGCTTTCCGCATATGGGGGATTTCGAGAAATATGGCCGACAAGATGGCCGCCCGGCGCACTCATATTTAAATGTCTATTATTTCTTAATTGTTTTATTACACACCTTGTATTTACAGTGGACAAATGAATGACCCCTTGTTGTAATCACAATGAACCGTAGAATTAATTTGTATACGGTTCAATACAGTAACTTAGCAAAACAAGTAGGGGAACATGGGGTAAAATTGATTTTAAAAAAAAGTCGTAGCTTTTTTCATATGTTTTCGTCCCTAAAGTCCCAATGGGCACTCGGATTGTTAGAAAAAAGTTCTTATCTCAACCGTTGTCTATTATAAATATGCCAGTATATTATCTTGAAGTGTGACTGTATTGTAGTTCTAAACAAATAATAATAAAAAATCACATACTTAGAAATCCGTAATTGCACAAGTGGGGACGTTGGTATGTGTTTGCTTTTGCATTGCCCTATTTTTAATTATAGTACAGCAATGAATGAATACTTGTTAATCGTCATTAACTGAAGAAAACATCTTTATAAACATGAAGGGCGTATCCAGGTATCCGAACTCACCAGGTGCCATGAATCAAAAATAACTAGAAATGTATAAATTGCAGAATGGATCCAAATAAATATGTTAAACTTATGTGCGTATGAATTTTTGTATACAGCACCTACTAATTAGTCTTTCTTTAGGAAAGGAAATTTTAAATGTAGGGAAATAAACCAAAACGTTTGCCTTTCTGTATCAAGGTTATTAATTAGAACATGGCCAACAATAAATATGATTCAAAGTGACTAAAAAGGATAGTTTATTTTACATTTTACTATAGTAAATAAAATCAGTTTTCTAGTTTTTGTTTGTAGAATTAGTAAAATAAAATTCAGAATACAATACCATAAAGTCGAATGAAGAAATCGAAGAAAATTACATTCAAATGTTAGTTTCTTCAAACTTATTTAATGTTTGACAAAAAAAAGAAATTGATCTACTGCAGGAGAGTCACAAGCACAACTTCCACAAGCACAAATCTTGAACAAGGCATCGCTTTTATCTTACATCGGCAAATGCTTTGCTTAGTACATTTCTTGAACGCACGTGGATAAGGAAAATCTTCAGGAAGTTGTTCAGTGAATATGTGAGGTGTCCATCCCATTGCTGTTTCTTGTCATATCCATAAGAACTGAGATGCAGTGTTTCTCGTTTTTCATATAAAAGGTGATACCATCTATAACTTTGAAGATAAGCTCTTTTAACATTAAGTCTGATACTTGAAGAAGTTGGAGGTAGTTTCGAGAAGTCAAGTTTCTTCATTTGATGATATTTGGAGACACGTATTTCATTCATGGTTTCGAATTGTTTGTTCTACGTTCTTGTTAAATATTCTTCTGCTTCACTCATCATACTTTCAGTTTGTTCTTTCCTACCAAAATCTTCCAACAGATGATAATAGTCATGTTTGGTACCCACTTTACTAGTGGTATCACAACCACTAAGAGCGTGTATTGCTGGAAAGATTTCAGCCACGTGAGGGTGGAGGTCACTGCACAATTTATGAACAGGAATGAATCTTGTTGTCTGTCCTTGTCCAGAAAGTACCAACATTTCCTTTAAACCTTGTATTTTAGACACATTGTTAAAATAATAGACATCACAAACGAATACATCCGTGTCAGATGATTTTGCAGGAAAAAAGTTTTGAAGAACGTTTTAAATTCTTGTTTGATGCCCAAAAAGCGTCCAAATCCTTTGGAAAAGGAGTTAGTGCGCTTGATATTATCATATCAATAGGATTTGTCATCATGTGCCGTTGCCTCTCTCGATATTTGATGCTGCCTTCGTTATATGTGTCAAAGATAATGTCGACTCTTTCTGAATCTTTTGGTAATGAAATGAATCTGTTTATTAGAATTTCAGCTAAATCACCAAACGTTTTAATTGAACTTCTTGCACCGGCCGCAATTATTCGCGCATGAAGCATGAAATCCAAAACTGTACACACTGTGTTTGGAGGAGTATCCATAGCATTTGTTTCCTTTCATTTCCTTTTATAAATCATGCACCATCTCGGACTTAGCTGCCTTTTTAAGCATTCCATTTTGACTAATAAAGAATGATGCACTAGCTATTTCAAAAGTTAGCAACTTATCAACTGAATGTCCACGTTGTCTTGCTTCGATTGTTCTCAATGCATTTGCTGTTTCTTTGATAATGTCAACAGTTTTATTATCTTGTTTCTTGCAATGAGTTATCTTTGGGGTGTCAGGGCGTCAAGTAATTTTTTTAGTTTTTTTGAAAAAAAAAAACACTTCATCTCTGAATTGTGTACATTGTTTTTCTCCAATTTTCAAGCAGTTCAATTTCAGATCTTTTTTTTTCGCTGACAAATACTTTCCTGTTGCAAAATTGAAAATACGATTGTTTTCTACTAAGCGGAAAGGGTTAACTCTCTCAGAAATAAATGCTACCAGCTTTTCAACACACATATTATCATTTACCGTGATGGTATCGGAATATTCATGGTGCAAATCTGATTCATCGTTCTCAATTACACCATACATCTTTCTGAAAAGCATGTTCATAGAGTGTGTATCATGTTTGATAATATATCGCAGTGCCACAGGCTCTTTTCTTCGTGTCATACCAATGATACCGCCAGGACCCTTTGCTGGCTTGTTGTAGCATTGTTACAAAACCTGATACATGCCAATGCTACTAAATTTCCTGTTTCCATGCTGCACAACAAATTCGCCCTTCATGAAGTCTTCAAAGATATTAGAATGTTTCTCCTTTAATTGCACACAGTCTTCATGATAAACAGACCCCATCTTGCATTTATCTTACCAATACAAAAAATAAGGGCAGTGCTCTTCTGAAAGCTGAAATATGAAGTAGCCAGTTACCCTCCCTATCAGCTCTTATAATGTCTCTTAATATTGAAAAAGCGTTTGAGAGAAAATTATTCCAATAAGCAAACATAGCTGACTTCTTCGTACCTTCATGTATGAATGTCTCGAAATCCGTGTGGAAATCTTCCATCTAATTTAGCACGTTCGATATTTGGTTTGTAACTTGAAGTCAGTCCTTCTTATCGTAACATTCTTGGAGCTTTTGTATCTGGTTGAAAATTTCTTTGTATCTGCTTTCATCAATAGTTGTGAAAAAACTCCATCAGTTGAAGCTGTTACAAAGCCTCTGCAATAATGCTCATTCCTCGAACTCCTCTAGAATAGTGGCGTCCCTTTAAACATTTTCAGTAACCTTCGGAGCAAATACTTCAGTTTTTACTAGCGCTTCCTTGATACCCTGTCTTCTAAATACTGCCTTAAACAGCTGATAATGATCTTAGTTGTGTTAAAAGAACAAAGACCAAGGAAAATATTACTGAATGTAGATGGAGACCACAATTGTATTTCCTTGGCAATGCGATAAACACCTTCATCACTCCACAAAGAACCACTTTCCTGTTGCACTTGCATCATTACATCTTGATAATTTACCATAGTTGAGTAAATAGAAGAAACGTTGGTTGCAGGGTGAGGAAGAATTGGAGCACATACATAGTTAGTTCTTGGGCAAATTTATTTATGTAATCAGTGAGTTCAAGGAACTCCATGGAGATATTCTAACATTTTCTGAAAATCCTTGGTTCGGCATGTTGCTTTCTGTTAAAAATCGTGCTAAATACCATACACGATCATCCTTCATTGCTGAGGTAGCTACTGCATTTAGGTCAGGTGCATTGCAAGGAACGAATGTAGAATCTATTCCTCCTTGGACCTTTGACCTCTTGAATGGTATCAGCATCTGACAAGGAAGAAGATCGCTCAATTTCTTTTGACGATTACTAAGAGAGATTTTAGTTTTTGGTGGAACCGTTCCAATTTCAGGAATTTCATCTTGAAATAATACCAATACTGTGTCATGGCAACCACCGATACCAGATACTGTGTTTTCCTCATAATCAAAGTTATCAATTGATGCTCGAACTGGTATGTTTCACAGTTTTTGAATGCAATGAAACACGACAATTCTTTGATAATTTAATTAACCGAGAGGAAAAATTATGATTCAACCTTTGAAGTGTGTCATAGCTTACGCAGAGTCCATGGAGATTAAAGGATGTTATCATTGTCTTAGACTTACATGTTTCATGTATCGATTGAGCTGCACATAAACATTTCACTTTAGAGAGAAATAATACGATTAAAATAATTCCCATAAACTACCCCATCGAATCAGCTTGTCTATCCACCAATCAAATCAGTTTTCTTCAGTGTTGTCTTCCATCTCAGTTGATGTGTATGACGTTTGCCAACTACTCAGATCTCTACCCTCACACTGTTCTTCTGGAATTGA
>JAGDQP010014046.1:30076-46164 GCA_022664845.1 Lepisma saccharinum
AATAATAATAATAATAATAATAATAATAATAATAATAATAATAATAAAGAATTTAAGAGCGAAGTTCAACTTGGCTTCTCTACTAACTAACCCTAGTAGCGGTAGTAGTAATTCCTCCTGTAGCTTTATTGTTAGTTCTGGTAATTGTAGACCTAGTAGTAGTAATAGTAGTTGTAAGTAGTTGAACTACTTCTACTAGTGGTTAAAATATCAATTTTAACTCTTTTATATTTTCGCCTTGATGGTGGGGCCAATAATAATGGCTAATAACGGGCGCCATAAATGATTGATCAAACAAAGATCTATATAAGCTGGCGTCGAAATAAATTTCGATGTGAGTCTGGGACGTTAAGTTGTACTAAGCCTTCTATCAGAAGCTCTTATAATTCTTTCATGGAAGCAGATCAAACGTCAGAAATGGTTGATTGAATCTGACCAAATAATGATCATAGGTAATACATACTGATGGGGAGCTAAGTGGATGCCGTTACAAGCAACAGAAGCAGAAACGAATGTTTATTGTATATCTATTGGATATGTTCAAATTTGGTGTCCACGAGATACGTCCAACTTTAATTCATTCAAAAATCGAATACGGAAAGTTGAAATCCAGTAGATATCCCATTGATATGGAAGAACAATCTTCGAAATACGTATCATCACAATCATCATATTCAGCCATTTTCTATCCACTGCTGTATGAAGGCCTACCCTTTTTCTTTCCACATAGCTCGGTTACCTGTTATCCTCATCCATGTAGCTCCTGAAAAAAGCTTAATTTCTTCTACCCATCTTGCATTTAGACGTCTTCTTGGTCGTTTCTTTTCTCTGGGAATCCAATGCAGTACATTTGTCGTCCATCTTCCATCTGTTCGTTTAGCTGTGACCGACTCATCTAAACTTCATCTTCTTCGCAGTCTTGATTACATCTTCTACCTTTGTTTCTGAGCGAATCCATACATTTGTCTTCCTGTCCCTCCTAGTTATTCCTAACATGCACGTCTCTATTATTCTTTGTGTAACTCTCAATCTTTGAATCATTTGCATATTGTTACAAAGATGTAGTCCTCCAATGTCTCCCAAGTTGGACATATCATCGAAATTTCGGTTGAAATGTAATCTTTCAATGAAATATTTACATAATAAAACAAAAGTTTTTCGTTTGCATAAATGTGGCTGAAAATAGCATTCAGACTGAGTATATCACAATGTTACTATAGACTTTTTCTTATTGTCATTTGGTGTAACCTTCTTCTTGTGTGTAATGAATAATGACGGTGAAAAATATATATATATAAAAAAACTGATACCGCAGTAAAAGAGCTACGTCAGCTTACCAGCGTGTGTTCATTTGGCAAGGCGGATTTGATTGACAGTGGAAAAATTGCGTGGTTTAGATTCTTTGGACCGCATTCCTCGTATGGCTGGATCTTCCGCCCCTGCTTGGCGACAGACGATAAAGAAGGCATCTCTTCCTTTCTCCTCTTCTTGTTACGTGGCTACACGGTCAAAGACACCAGCTGAACATTCCTCGGCCGGCTGTAGTCGTTTGGATGGGGAGTAGGGCCTTTCCACGTTGGTCAAAAAACGACATTAGACCAGCAACTAAGGTACCATCGTAACAAAATGCTTTTTCAGTAACAATAAGAAATTCCGTTTCATTTTACTAAAGCCGTTGATGACGTGGCGAACAAAAACAGATCTTAGTACTATGCTTATTCCGTCCATCCATGTCCAAAAAATAAATCTCACGAACCACGAGGTGCAGAGACGGCTGATGTGTCGTTGGAAACGTCCTGGCTCTAGACTAACTCAGAGCGACCGAAACTGGTGCAGGGGTGCAGTGTTGCAACATTTAAAAAAAATAGATTCTTCAAATTTCTTCAATTCCTTTGGACCTATATGTACCAAAATTAGCATTAAACTTTATTGGCATGGTACAATAGAAAAATATTGGGGGTCCCCCATTCCCTGACACCCCCAGTTGTCAGTGCTGTCAACGTACCTTAAAATTCAATTTTTCAAAGTCCCCTAAAAATGGAAAAGGATTTTCGGTCAAATTCTTTGAAACTGTTTGGATTTTCATAGTTTATACCCAGGATTCGAAATGGAATTTTTCACGAAACGGAACGCTTTACCTTCGTTAGCATGCAGCTGTCCTTTTTTGTCTATGTTTACCATATTAACGAGAGGAACAGGAAAGTTCCAGATATTCACGAACCGGAACAGCGTTCCGGTTTGCTCCGGTCCATTTCGAGAATTATACAAAAAAAAATATGATAGGCTGAAGTTATAAAGTGAATTCAGAGCTTCTATAACGTTGCTATTTGTCCCGGATAATTAAGGACCGTACCGAAGATCTGCGTCCCAATGTCCCGAAAATTGTTCTCGGAACTCATAAATGTCCCGGATTTCAGGGAAGAGAGGAGAGGAAAATAGCGTTTCCTTCCTTTTCACATGATTATGTTCTCTTCAATTTATTGGTATCTCTTAGGATATACAAAGTATTGAGTTTGAATTTGAATTTATTTTAAGGCCTTTAGGCATCTTGGACTGAGGCCGAGATAAGATGGGGGAGATGATGTTGGAAGGTAGAGTCTAGTTTTGTAGGTACCATCCCAGCATTTGTCTGGTATGACTGAGGGAAAACCCAGGAAATACCTGTCAGAATGGTCGGCCTCTGGGATCGATCCAAGGACCTCCGAATTCTAAACCAACGCTCTGCTATTGTCGCTCGTGGCAAAGTTTGAGATTGAACGCCCCTCGATCGCTGAAAGTCACGAAGTATAAATTCTTTCAAACATTAAGTTTCGGGTCATAAGCTAAGTTTCATGTTTTTCACATTGATTTTGAACACCGAGATTTTACAGAGTAATGAACTTATGGTAAGTAATTACAACTTCTTATGTTCAAACTTTTAGGACGTACAACTGCGTACGTTCACAATATTATCTTTAGTTTATGAGTACGATAGCTAAAAAAAAAAGCTTCCGAAGTACCTTGAATACATGGAACATGGATTTAATTCAAGCTGACGATTCAAGTCCCTTTATATTGCGCCTGTTTCATTGTACCTGGGACAAAGAGTTTCGTTGCTTATTGTTGTCGGTATTGCTCTTTGTTTCCATCTGTCACTTGCTTTAGAGTTACTTGAACCAGCGCCTGAATATCTTGTTAATTTCCCCCTAACCATAAGAATGGCGAAAAGGAAAGTATACTTTAATAAAACAAAAAATGCAACAATGGGGGAAATGTTTAAAAATTTCATAAAATAAAACTTTATAAGGTGAAAGATTTTTTTTTTTTTGTATTATTGAATGAAGATTGTTTGACATTTTTTTTACGCAAAAATAGCCAAGTATTTCCGTTGTTCCTTATCTTTGTAATTTTGGAAACAGCAACCAGTGTGATTACTTAGGTGCTAAGTCCTAGATATAAAATTGATTTTGTTTTTAACGCAACGAAACTAATTAAAGTTTTTAACCAACTCTTTCCCTCTCATCTCTCTCTCTTTTTCATTTTGCACATTTCAAAGATTTTCGTCAATTGTACGTTATAGTAAAATGCTCAAATGATATGAATCCAGTATGCGTTGCGATTCCACTAACAACAGCAAAGGTTCCGAGGATCTCTTGATAGAATATCACACACACACAAACACTCATTTTTTATAAAACAGGTTGGCAACACTGTACAACTGGGATAGTGATGGGAACACACCTATAGTATTTTTCTATCGAGTCGAATAAAGTTTATGCAAAGATTCGTGGGAATAGATGCAACGATACGGAAGTAAATCGAAAAGTTTGGTTATAAGGTAAGTTGGCAACAATGATAAATATGGTGTTTGAAGACCAGGATTTTTCTATAGTGCCAAATAATGTTTATGCCAATTTTGGTATAGAATATGTCCAACGGAATGGAACAAATTTGAAATATTATTTTTTTTAAAAATCAGTTGGCAACACTAACCCATTGCACCAATCAAGACAATTTCGGACACGAAGACCTTTCCAAAGATACCTCTGCTTCCTCTCTACACCTCGTGGTTCGTGAGATTTATATTTTGGACACGGGTGGAACGACGGAGCATCCGGGCTTTTGCTTGCTAAGCTATCAAGGGATCTAATGAAATGAAACAGAACTCATTGTAACAGAAAAAAAAAAACATTTATTTTAGCTTCATAGAAGCTCTGATTTCCATTTTCATGAGTTGTACCCATTGAGACTTCTTTTGAGCATGTTATAAACTATTCAAATCCAAAGTTCCAAAGAATTTGACCGTCCGAAAGGCCTTTTCCATTGATTTTATGCGGGGACCATTATTAAGTTCTTCGTAAATCGTATTATGAATTTTGCGCCACCTGTACGTTTCAGTGGATTGGTCCAGTGATTCCGCCAGCCCCCTCCATCCTGTGGGGGAGCCACCCCCCATAGTCTCGCCAACACCCCTACAACTTTAAAATTTTTGCTGTAAAAAAAATGATAGAAACCGTACAAAACTTCACTTACACCCTCCCAAATTTTGACTTTACACCCCCCAAACTGAAAATCCTGGTGGAAACCCTGGAGTCGGTCTGATCGGCTTCTAACGCGAGACAGAATGAAAATCGGCCTGAGCCAAACATTTCTAAAAAAGTCCAAGATAAATAATAATAATAATAATAATAATAATAATAACATGGATGCAGGACGAAACAAATCAGTCTTTTGGACACATTTCACAGACAAATAGTGAAGAAATATGTACTTGTTCTACTGAAAACTTCATTACATGTAACGTAAAAAAAGTTCCCATATTGTGTGGTACGTACAATAACATTAAAATGCATCGGGGTTCTAGCAGCAACGCAAGAAAAAATCCTAGAGGGACGAACTTTCTTCCTCTTCTTTTTTAAGTCATTTTAAAAATCAGTGCTTATAAAAAAACACTTCAAGTATTCATCCATGTTTGCGTGCTGCTGAAATGTCTAATAAAACATTCAATTGCCAGAAGTAGCAGCCATAACGGCTACATTCCTTGAGCTATTCCCTGAAGATGTCAAGCATTTTTCTAGCTTTCATTGCGTTTCTACGTTTTGTGTCCCGTAAGCTATGTTATTTGTACATTTGCATGTCGTAATGGAAATGTATAATTTACTACGGCATGGGATGGAGGAAGAAAGGTGCAATTACTTCAGAGACCTGTTGCTTTAACCTAAGTTATGTAGGCTAGAAAGAAGTAACAACTTCAGTTAAAGAATTTTACACAAGTGCGATAAAGATTACTGTCATCAAGAGGGACAGTTATCCTGTATTCAAATGTAATGTTTTTAATATGCATGAATTACGTTCATATATTTTAACATGTAAAATTATTTCAGAACAGCATTAACTCTATCTCATTGTTAACATTCATGAACAGACTTGACAAACCAAAAGTACATCAAGAAAGTGCTGTAACGACAATAGACTTGTTTTCGGAAAATCCATAACAAAAGGACAATAACAATTTTTGATTTCTGAATCTATAAAGACTAATTCACAGATACTGTACTGTGCCCATGCCGCTCCCCTGCCATGCTCTGTCCGTGGCATGGCCGCGACCATTCACACATAGTGTGCCATTTCGATGCCATGCTGTTACTACACCAGTTCCAAGGATTGCAAGGAGGAAGATGCGATCGGGATCATCGGGATGGTTTATTTTCAAGACGGCACTGTTGGGGCATGTATGGGCACGGCACTGTATGTGTGAATTAGCCTTAAAAGGACCGCCTGCGCCAACAGGAGTCACTTCATCTTCGATTCTCCTTTCATTCTTCGACCGACAGTCCTCTACCACCATTCTGCGATCCAGCCTGGTATAAGAAGATATTTTCAACCAAAATTTGTAAGTCTGTCTGATATCAAGGCAATCAATAATTGAATCGACAGTTGGAAGAAGGCAATAAACGTCAAAAATTTATGCCGGATTTCATATCTGGAAACGATTGCGCATCTATACAATGCAATGCATAAACTAAGCAAAAAAAAAAAAAAAAGAAGTTAAACCTTGAAAAACAGGTGTGATATAGAGATAGTAAAAAATCACTGCTACTTTGGCTAAATTGTTATCAATGCAACGACCAAAGAAAATAGCAGCTATTGGCTTATCTGCTATTGTCACCATCCCTCCACCATTACATTTTTAACGGTAAGAATCAATAGAAACTCTAAAATTCTACTTAGACGCTCCTAATTTTTGCTTTATACTTCCCAAACTGAAAACCCTGGTAGAATCATTGAAATGGGCCAGATTTAGAATATATTTTTATTTATTTATTTAGTTTGCATGGTTGAAAACATCCAAGAACAATTTTTTGACAAACTGTTAGAGATCTAACCCACTGGATCTACGAAATACTGTGCCCCTGCCGCCCGCCAAAACTAACACATTTATATCGAAATGGCGCATCCCAAATACTCCCAGTTGGTTGTACATAGGGGCGAATTCGTTCTAAGTCCGGGTCTACCCACTCCTCTATTACGTTTAAATCAGGCACGTATCTATAATTTCGTTTTGGAAGGGGCCCACAACTCCACGGGCTTTCGATGGGACCCACGTGTGTCTGGGCATGAAATGCTAATTATATAATATAATATAACGTCTAAAATATTACACTGATTAAACATAAAACTAAATTACTCTGATTTAATGATATTTTGAAGTTGTACTGTTCCCTCTCCACTAGTTAGTTTAGGCTCTGATAATTACATATAATAGTTTACCGACAGTTATAATATGAACTAAGTTCTAACCTTCGTCCAACACTGTACTACATAAATAACAGGCTACAGGTAAATAAGTTAGTCTAAAATGGTGCTTTTACACTGGTTTTTCACAGTTGGAAATAAATGACTCGCATTTTGATACGTTTTTTGTAAACTGCTATTTTTAACTGCTATTGTTAGAAGTTATTTGCATACAGAAACTACTGCTATCACTGTTACGGAAAAATAGAAGTTCTGCCCATTTGTAAAGCAAAATATCTGTCAGTTTGGAGAAGGAAACAAATCCGGATTTATTACTTACTTCTAGCTTTAGAGTTCATTGTGAAGAAATTTCTTGTAAATAACACCCATTTGAAATAAGAAAAATGTTATATAGTTTTGCTAATTACTCACAAAACAGTTTTTCTGGATTCATTTCCTTCTTCCAACTATAGCAAGTCAAATCTTAAACTTCAATTTTGGGAATCACTCAAAAGCAAGAATTCACCGTAAATTATGATTGAGATTGCTGTCTCACGTACTTTCTAATTATTTCCATAATTGTTCGTGTGATAGGCGCTTAACTACCTTGAAAAATCTATACTATCGATTGTTTAACGGTATCTCCTTCGATTTTCTGTAATAAATCCGCATCTTTTCATAATCATGTAATTACCCAATCTTATATTTCATCAAAACCTATCTCAATCCCAATATTCATGGAATTCTTGTGATACAGTACAATTTCTGGAATAAAGGTCTTTAAATTTCTTGAGTGATTTTTTTAAAGTCCTGAGTACAAGGTAAAATTTCTTGAGTATCTTAAAAAGATAAATAATTATTTCGAATGGTGTTTTAGAACTTTAGACATAAACCTTGTACTAATGCATGCTCCTAAAAACCTAAATAAATTGAATTTCTTTTGAAATAACAAGCATCTTTATTTCCATAAATTTTTCACATATTTCTTCCCCATTTGGAAAAACGAGCATCAAAATTTTGATAAACAACTATGAAGGAATTTTATCTTAATCATTCAGATGAATTTTCATAGGAATATGATGAAATCAGTTCCAATATTTTAATTACCAGATTAGTTCGATTGCCTTTGTGATCATATAGTTCGTATTTACCCCGCTAGATGGCAAAGGATGTTCTGCAATTTGCTGGCATCTGTGGAGGATTCTATGTATTACAATCTAACATTCTCCGTGCTACACGAGCCCGATGATTCATTTTGGAAGAGAAATTATATATTTTTTCGATAGTTTAGGCATTATTTTCGTGTATGAATTAATAAAAATTGGTATAATTTCTTTTATTAGGGCTTAGGATTCGTGGATGGAAGCAAAATGTCCAAATTTCGTGTGTTGAAAAGCACATTTTCACAAAATGTTAACAACAAATCTACTTCAAATGATTTCTTGAGTGTTTAAGATTTTCGCTAGTCGCGAAATTCTACTGTTCCTATAGTCATCAAACTGGGAAAGCAAAATTAGAACAAGGAAATGATGTAAGTGAAGATATGAAATGTCAGAACGAGATAGAGAAGAGAATAGTATTCACTAACAAGGGTTCGAACATGATTTTTTTTTGACAAGACTTCGTATGCGTATTTGTACCCCGATGCTGATAATTCCTGTAAAGCTGTTCGACCGTGTAAGGCTTCGTTTGTCCGCTACAGGCGTTAAAGTTTGGAGCAAGTGGAAGACAGCCCGGGCAGCCACTGCAACGGCTCCCGCAATTTCGGTTCGAACACGCATTTGTTACTCAAAATGTATACATGGACATACCTGACATTGCTGATAAAGACTGCAAAACCACTCTACCGTGTAACAAATAGTTTGACAGATATAGGCCAGTACTTGTCTTCACAAATGCAAGTGAGGCTTTTCCCCAAAGTGAGTAAAATAGAAACTACGGAAGTCATTGCAGCAGCTGTTTCCCCCTTGCTCCAAACTTTAACGGCCTGTAGCGGACAAACGAAGCCTTACCCGGTCGAACTGCTTTACAGGCATTATCAGCATCGGGGTACACATACATATACGAAGTCTTATTAAAAAAAAATCCTGTTCGAACCGAAACCCTTCCCTTGTAAGAAGAACCTTTTATGTGGATAAACTATTGAGGAAAGCTTAATTAATGTTTTGTGTTATATGTAGCCAAAATGTTATCTCTACGAAAGAGGGAAAGGAGAATATTGCAAACCTTCTAAATGTGAAAATGGAGGAGAATAGGAAAAAAAGATCGACACAGAAAATGTTTAATGAGCAAGTGCTAAGAAGAGTAGAAGAGAATTGAATAACACTGATGATAAAAAAACTAGTTAGGACATTGAGTGCGCAGAAATAGTAAAGGATGAAATCGAAGGTATGATTGAGGGGGGAAAAGAAGAAGATGAATCCAATTCCTTGCCAATGAAGATAAACTGTATACTAAGACAAAAAGAACAACCCAAGATCGAGACCTGGGACTTTTTTCAGAACACTATAAAGATATAGTGTCTAAATACTAGAGTTACAAGCCGCTTTTAACAGAAGTATGAAATTGCATTAAAAGCCAACATTTGAAGAGGAACAAGCTAGCGCTGCTATTCATTCTACTATAATAATCGCGAAGGTCCCTTCATAGCATCTCAGACACAAATTCAGTTTTTATTATCAAATAGGTTGGCAACACTGTCAACTACAGTGCTTACGGAACGGAAACAACCACAGTGTTTCTCTATTGTGTCGAATAATGTTTCTGACAATTTTAGTGGAGATAAATAGAACATAATGGAAGCAATTTGAACAATTGTTTATAATGAGTTGGCAACACTAACAGACTACATCAATCAAGACAATTTCGCGGCTCTGAATATTTCCAACGACACTTCAGTCTTCTCTGTACACCTCTGGTTTTCTGAAATTCGTTGAACACGGGCGGACTGACTGGAATTATAAGGTTCCTTATTTTTATACTTCGCTATCAAGGTCCTAAAAGTAGAACACATCCATCTCTAAATTTCAGCAAAGTATTACCACAACCACGAATAGTTTTTGACGCATACTTTGGTGCTTAGAAGCTGATGATGGAGCAGTTCAGGTGTGTAATCTTCTCTGATGAGTCGGCTTTTACACTGTTCCCGACGGTGTGAACACCAGCGAGGGCATACAATCTCGACCATTTGGTGCCTACCACAAAGCATGACTGTGGCTTCGTCATGATGTCATGTGTGGGGCATTTCGTGGTATTCCTCAGCTCCACTTATCCTACTGAATCGTGTTACAGAGCCGGAATATCAAAAAAATCTACATCCACTGGTCCAAACTTGGAGTCCCAAAGTTGATACTATCTTCGAAGACGATAATACACCTGTACACAGCTCACCGTGTCAGATTGTGGTTTACAGAGATTGATAGTAAAGAACAACATCTCCAATAGCCTGCAGGGTTACCGGACCTTAATATTATTAAGCAACTGGTGATATTCTGGAGTCTCATGTGAGGACTTTTGGCCTGAGTCAGTGTTCCTTAAAGGCCTTAAAATAAAAACTCAAATTTGTGTAAGGGCCCGTTTTCCACCAACATAACCACTGACAAAACTTAGGAAGTTCTGCAACAAAAAATGGCTGCAAACACCAATCAACAAATCGAATCGGTTATTGCATAAATGACACACGTTCCATAAGATTATAAGTGTAACTTATGCAATAACCGATTCAATCCAGGATAATTATGCATCGACTCCACGGCGTATCAGAAGTGGCCTCTTACTGCATCAGTAAGGGTCAGTTCTACAATCGACCGCTAAACTTCTAGTCAGCGCTAAGTTGAGGCCAACTCTCATTTTGTGTACTTTCATTGGCCAAAATCAGACTTGGCCTCAACTTAGCGCTGACTAAAAGTATAGCGGTCGATTGTAGAACTAACCCTAAATGCACTTTTCACAGTTGTTCGAGTTAACCTGCGTAAACCTGTGCACTCCTTCTTCACCCTCCCAGTTCCAGCTCTCAATCGAAAATACGCGAGCTCACTCGGAAAGCGGGAAATCGTCAGAAAGTCCCCTGGCCTGGTTGATTACAAATCAAGTCGCTTGCTTATAGGTACCATGTTTTGATTGACTTCTTTCGTTTTTGAAAGATAAAATTGCGTTGTAACAGGAAATAACTAAAACTATCACATTTTCTATCATTGTAATGTCTCCCATGAGTGCGGTGTCCCTCCCCTGTGATGGCACTATTGGCACCGACCAAAATATGGCCTTGTGTTCAGTATTCTTACGGATTTTAGATTGGTCTTGGGCAGAGTAGGTTCGAATCGTGCTGCCAGCTATCTTGATTGTGGTTTCCCAGGGTTTTCCCAAGTCTCATCAGGCAAATGCCTGGGATGGTACCTTAACTAACTGGCCACTATAGTATAACTAACTCAATGCTCCAGGAAGAGTATTCGGCAATGGACATCATCACTCAGACAATGTTTTACTATACCCGTCTGAAATAAAATAAAACGAGTTTGAACGTAGGTCTAAATAACATTCTTGCATCGAAGTTTAATGAAAGATGTCATATCAAATGTGGGTCATTTTACGTTAAATTTTTGTCACCGAAAATGACACTTATTCCTCTTCTGACCCTGCAAATTATACTTACTCTAACTAACTAACTAACTAACTAACTCTATGGCTTATGGAACTCGCAAGTTCATCGCCGCAGTAACAAACGTTCGCCATTGGATTCTATCCTGGGCAGTATCAAGCCAGTTTTCATCACGAACACCTACTTCTCGAAGATCTCTTCTAATATTGTCCTCCCAACGACGTCTCGGTCTTCCCAATGGCCTCTTTCCATCGGGCCTTCCAACCAGAGATAATGGACTATCTATCCTGCCTGCATGTCCACCCTTCTTTTAAACTTTTTAGCCATCTTTTTACTAAAAAGTGCTAAAAATTGAGATCTCCTAGTGTGCACTAGGTATATTCAGCACAGTTTTCATTTGAAGTAGGCTCTCAAGATAGGCAGTACAAAATACGGTAAGAAAAACAGCACCAAAATGCAAATACAGCACGTATTACACTGTGAATATGTTTTTTTGACATTTTTATGACCATCCTAATACCATATTCGAAAACAAAATAACTATGTTCTGACGATGTTGGTATAACACAAGATGATTATGAATGCGTAACATATGCATGCATGTCTATGTGTGTGTGAACACGCATGTTTTCTCTCAGGACTCGGCATCATGTGAGTTAAGGCCAGAAGCAAGATATACCAGAGGAACGGACTTATTTGGTTGGGATGTAAGACGAAGGAACCAGTGGACCCTGCGGCCAAAAGACTCTTGAAACATTCTGCTGCTGACCTTGATTCATTTTGGTGGTCATTAAGGTTTGGTGTTACACTCCAAAATGTTGTATAATTTGATACATTTTTGTTTTACATAAAAATTATTTTATTTCTTAGAAAGAAAGCACGTTAAAAATAAACAATAAAGGAGAAATACATAGGTTTAATTTGGTGCGCACATCATAGCATGTAAAGTGAACATTCATGAAGTATGTATGCTTGAAGCAACCCATTCTCCCGCAAGAAAGAGAGCATTGTTAACAGTATTATGCCTACTGATGCTTGGAACGAAACATGGCTGAAGATTGAACAGAAGATACATTCAATGCATTGAAAGTCTGATTACCAAAGAATGTGAAGGCCATTATTGCGTTTCGTGTTCTTTCTCAACACCCCACCGCTACCACCCCTGGAGAGTTGTTGCCGAAAGGAAAAGAGCAAAAATATTTGCAAAAAAAAAAAAAAAAAAGGAATAATTAAATTTGCTAATCTTTTCCTTTTTCATTTGTGAGTTGCATGAAACGTGATTGATAAATCAGACTAAAAGCCAGTAGGCTGAATATCAAAACTATGATGTAAGTGTTTCTTGAGCTAACAGACTAAAGAAGGTGGTCTATGTTTTTCCCTTCAAAATGTAAGCGAGATGAAAAAAAAGAGTTTCCTGAAATGAAAGTAAATGCTTGTCTCCATTCCTATCGGGAAAATAGTGAGCAAGAAATTAGTGCCTTCCTTCTCATCGTAACCATCGAGATCTACGTAATGATAATGGCTAAGAGCTGAAAATTTAGTCCATATTGGTTGACTGGAAGTGGACGATCCAGATTAACCGTTCACTCAGCTCTTTGGCTTCATATTTTAACTAATTTTTTTAACGACATCGATCAGTCCAGTATGCCTCTCAAATAGAGATCAATGGTCGTCACTTGGAGGTCAAAAACATAAATCTGAGAGGATTTATTTGTTTGTCCTAATTTCAAAGTCATCGGCAAGATGGAACTTGTCGCACGTAATGAGTTACTTCACTTATCTGCTGGAAATCTATTGACTGTTATTACTGTATTCAATTCCAAAGTCAATTTAGGCTCTGTTTTATAATTCACAGACAAGTTCCAGTCATAGCAATCTGGAGGACTACTAATATGACGCCGGGCTAATGCTTCTATGTGAGAATTAATTTTGCTTGATAAAAATCTCCTACTAGTTATAAAACCCAACTTACACGATAGCGCCATTAGATCAACACAAACTTGTATGATCCAACGAGTCAACGAGAGAAAGAGAGAGAGTGTGTGTGTTATTTTATTTTACTTAACAAAAATCCAAATACAGCGATTTTACATTGAAATGTATTAACAATATGAGAAAAAATAAATAAAAATACTTAATATGAACAACAACAACAAAAAACTAGTTTTGAAATGAGTTAGCGGGGAACATAGAAAGATCAAAACAGATCAATATTCATTGGAAGATCATTGTAGAGCTTAAGCAACCTATGTAAGAGGGAGCGCTGGATAATAGAAAGCCTGGACCGAACTATAATAAAATAATAATAGGTGATTGCTTCGAGTTAGTCCAGTAGGAATGCGAAAATGAAGTTCAGGCACGAGAGATTCAGATCTGAATGGTGCATGGGCTAATTCATAAAAGAATTTGAGAGCAACTATTTTTCTTTGGATTTCCGGTGTGTGCAGGTTTAAGGCATTGAAAAGATTCTGTTTACTCATGCTGCGAGTGGCTGGTATTCTATAGTGTACAATAGCTAGAAAGAAGCTACGTACAGGGTTCAATCTAGTCTAGAGTGATGAGTTGCAATGGCCAGATCTGGATAATGTGAATATTTTTATTGGCAGTGTTTCTTTCAGGAAAAATATTCTGGGGGTATATTAATCATTAGAGGTGGTGAAAGAGGAGGTAGGGCTTAACCCTCTCGTGGGAGCAACATAAGACCTAATAAATCCTTCAGAAAAAAAGTAGTGAAGGAGGTAGAAGGACATAGAAAGGAATAGAAGTATATGGATTATGTTGACACTAAATCGGTGACACGTTTCCATATCTCCTATAGAGTATATATGTATTTCCCAAATTCATGCAACCACCACATCCATTCAGTTATGTACACTTCGCGTCAAAAAAAATTGCGACAGCGAACGCCGTGCAGCTAGGCAACCCAAATGACACCTTCTTATCCCATAATCGTGTCTGGTAAACAGACCCCCTCTTTCTCTTTCCTTCGTCTCGCCCATAATAAAATCAGCAAACATCAAGAGCACGTTTTATTTCAAAATAGACATGTATTAATATCGATAAAATGAAAAAATAAAAGCAAGATGAATCAATATACATAAGTTGATGCAGAGAGAAATTTAAACACACAATGAAACATTGAAACCGATGAATGTCTGTTAGACAGAGGCAGAAATATGAGAGAGAGAAGAAGAAGAAGAGGAACTAAACATAAGAATATGGAATTTAAACGTAGTAAAAACATTAAGTTCAGTTCCCACACAATAGAGTTCATTTCCCACAAATCTAACAAAAAGATAGAAGTGACTTTTTCACTTTATATTTGTTCAGAGCTCTTCGAATATATAAAAGGTTCTTCAAAAATTCATTAAGTCACTTTCAAAATAGAAACCAAACTTGGTGGTCAGATTAAATACTCATGATTTCCAGTGAAACTCCAGAGTTTTGAGACACATCTAGGATGTCAAATGTGTAACACACATGCTTTTTTCCCGCGGGGTTCGGTTGCAAATTCGGTGAAGCTTATTAAATATACTGGTTCGAAATACTTTGAAATCAGGAATTCTGCCAGGATTTTCAGATTGGGGTACGTAAAGTCAAAATTGGGAGGGTGGACTAGAGTTTTGCACGGTTTCTGTCAAAAAGTTCGGGGCCATACCTTCTATTCCAGACTACGAATGCAAAGTGAACATAAAAAGAAAATGAATGAATGATAATTTGTCTGCTTAATTTCTATCAGAAAGAGCCAAGATAAATCCAAACTGTATGAAAATGAAAAGTTACAAATGTTCAAAAGCAAAATTAGCATGCTCCTTATAGACATAGTAAGCTTTATATGTTCCACATTGCAAACGTGAAAAGAAGAAACACATGTAATAATATGTTGGTAAATTAGAGCATGGAAACGAATTTGGTGCCAAACTAATATAAAAAGAATTCTTCTCTTGAAATAGCGAAAAAAGGGGGGCATTTGCTACTCATGTCTTAAAATTTGTCAGTTCTGGACATGCCACTCTAGATTCCACCTATTGCTAATATAACGTTCTAATAATTACAACACTAATGAACTAGTGTTTATAACAATTCGTACAGATGGAATAAACACGGCAGAGCTGAAACAGGTCACCGGCTGTCAGAGGATGCTGGTCAGGTCGAACGCATTCTGACGCGGTGATTCGATATAGATTTGATGACCCGGAAGATGAAGGAAAGATTTTAATTGTTTCATTGTGTTTGAACAGTGTTTATTTCAGGGGTGACCATCATCAGAGATTTTACCCCGAGAACACGAAAAATACGACGTCAAAATTCCCAGTTAAATAGATTTTCCAGACCGGGTGTCGGGTTACCGGGTCACTCATGTTTGGGTCAGTCCCTATCACCGGGTCATCAAAAGTGGCCTGGATTTGGCTGTGGAATACGCACAAACAGAAAGAGTGTGTGTAAATTAAGAGAAGAAATAAACATGAATAGAGAGAGGGAGAAGTAAAATAAGAGAAAGAAGCAGCGAAGACACGATAACAATACATCAAGAAAGAGAGGAAGGGAGAAAGATCAATGAAAAATACATTACCATTATGCTAAACAACACACACACTGTTTACTCGGATTCTGACCAGTGATACTTCGTTAAGTTCTGCACAATCCGGAGATGAATCTTTGATTGAATGATTCAGTGTATGCGAAAAAGAAACTGACTTGTGGGGAATCGAACTCGGGGTTTCAAATAGGAAGTCGAGCACGATAGCGATAATCCACAGACGACTTTATCCAGAAC
>JAGDQP010014047.1:0-11508 GCA_022664845.1 Lepisma saccharinum
TTTACCAATAACGCCATAACGGGACCACAGTGCTATTGAGCATGGGTGGTGCGTACATACCAATTTTCTTGAAGTAATTTCTTTTTCGGGCGAAGAAATTCGTGAGGTCTAGCAGTAGCATGTCTTAGAAAGTCATTTTTTAGGCCGCAGATCTCTCCTCTTAGAGTCTTCGTTTTTGTTTTGGAAACGGTCCATTAAGGAAAGAAGACGATTGCTGATTGGTCAGCTGAGATCTCCTTCTAGCAACCTCCGACACAGGAGCCAGATCTCTTCCTCTATCTCCAGTCTTCTTCCCTTTCTCATTGTGCCTTTGCGAAAGAAAAGAAGAAACTCTTTTTGGCGAATGTGCGTACTCACAAAAATACAAGGTCGCCGAAAACCATGTCCTCGATTCCACTGACAATTTCTGAGACTTCTTGAAAACACAGTATTTTGCTTGGCGACAGCGCAGTGAACTGTCCTACCGTCTCGACTATCGAACCTTGACGCCTCATGAGAGAAAATGCGTGTTGTTTTGGTATTGTTCGTCCAAGAGATTCTGACTTGAGTAAGTTTTGACTTACGTGCTTCACGGCCCGGTAGAGGGGGGAGAGTGCTAAAGAGAGAAAAAAAATAAAGAGGGGGGGGGGGGAAGTTTCTTGTAACTGCACAAGAGGAGAAGAGAAAACTTCTTGTACGAGAATACAATCACCACAAGAACTAACGTTGACAAGGAGGGGAGTGTTGGGGTTTTTGCAGCGAAGCATGCCAAATACCATATACTTTGTCGGTGGAACGAATTAAAAAGATAAACGAACTGTTTCACGTGTTGCAGTCGAGTGTTTTGCGTCCTCCGAAAAAGTCTTCGGAAAAGACATTGCTTAAGAGAGCTATCACATACGCACTGAGTCACACCTACGCTCTTACATACACATAGAGGCAACCGATGGCCTCAGCCATCTACTACATCGGCTGGGAAGACACAGCTATTACCAAAGCTTAAAATCGTGCAAGAATAAACCCATTTTTTCCGTTAGTGAACAACGAGTAGAGGTCTTCCTCTACCACAGTGTCCAAAAAAAATGATTTGCTGTCAGCAACTTCGAAACAAAAACTTTTCTCAAAACCAACGTGGTCATTATCGTCATTCAATGTTATTTATTATCGTTTTCTTGTGTTTTGTGAACTATACAGCGCCAGTGTCATTGCCGAGTTACCGGACAACACCTAGAGCATCCAATAATGTTTATAAGGTGATGGACAATGACAGTTATACAGCTCAAACCAAAGGTGATAATTATGACGAAATCGCGGACAATGAAATTCAAGACGATGACTGGTATGAAGACAGTGCAACAGTGATTGAAGCATTGAAATCGTGTCCTCTGAACACTGGCTTGGTGCATTGTTGGAAGGAGAGAATGTTAGATATTATCATGGCTGCCAAAGACACATCTGTTCGGGTGTTGAAGGGAGTGTTTTTCGTACCTGAACCAGAGTTTGACGTAACAACCAATACAATATCTGAAGATAATAATGGTAAAAACTTCTTGTCCAAACTAAGTGCAGGAAGTGGCGGGAAAACTTTGGATGAAGTTTTGAAACAGGAATTCAAAAAATTCATTAAAAATCACTATCTTCTGGTGAATATTTTCCCTGGTGCCGCTTTGAGGTTTGCGCTTAGTAAAAATGATTCGGATGTGGTGAATATGGGAATGCAACTCTACGAGACTGAACGAATGTGTAAGTGCAATATTTATTCATTTATTATTTTAACTATTTAAAACAATATAGGCTAGTATTTAATCCGACATTTTCTATACACTTTTCAGTAAGAGACATGCATGATCATATGTGGTACAATACACGGTAAAAAAAAAAGTTGCTTAAAATTGAGAAAAAAGTTATCTCTGCACTGAGAAACCACTTTCTTAGAAATGAGATATCAGCATTTTGATTTAATTGAAAATGAGAACGTTCCTGCTTGGGAATGACATCACTGATCATTTCCAAACCAGTATGTTCTCATTTTTAATGAAATCAGAATACTGATATGTCACTTCTAAAAAGAATATTTCTAGGTGAAGAGCTAAGAACTTTTTTTAATTTTAAGAAATCGTTTTATTTTTTGCTGTCTAGCTAAACCCATACGCTTTTTAACTCTCTTCCTAACTAATGGGTTTTCTCTTCGAACTATGACTAACATCCTAAAGTGTGAGGCCTACAATTGTTCGTTAAAAGTAAGGTTAGATTTATTCAATTCAATAAACCGCAGCGGATTTGAACACGTGCACTGAAAGAACTCTTTTGTACCCAATGTATAATTGTTAGTAACATGTGACAATACATGTTACGAAAGAAACATGTGCAATATATTCCAAACAGCTTATTTGAATACACCAAATGAGTACCGGAATTGTACCTTAAAATTAAGACTAGGACCGCTCTCTTCCAGTTTTACTACGGAAAGAGGCAAAGTTGAGATAAACTAAGCGGATGAAATCCAATAATCAAAAGGTTTTCCAATCTTTTAAAATTAATTTCTGGAAATGCTTAGATGGGTGTGAAAATATAGACTTGCATATGTCAATAAGATATGAGTGTTTTAATCACCTTAAAAAATTTGATAGGCTTTTAACCAATGTTCTAAAGAAAGAAAAAACGAGTTTTTTTCCAAGTTTTCGGACAACCATCCTACCTGAAGATGATTAGTAGCTGAAACTTCTAAACACTCGTTTCTTGACCACTCAGGTTAAAATCTCATAAACGCTTTTTAAATGAGTTATTGTTGAATTTGTAATTCTAAAAGTTATAGTCAGGAGGGCGGATTATAATACTGGGTTCTAATTATTTTCTTACTTGGTCCCTGTTAAAAAATGTCGTTTATCTTTTCGAATCATACCAACCTGTCATATGCTCAAATTGCATAAAACCTTAGAAACCTAATTGAAACGTTAAAACCTAAAAACAATCTACACTACACAGTAAAAAAAATGTTTCATAAAATTGGGAAAAAAAAAGTTCTGATATGTGCACCAAGAAACAATTTTTCTAAGAAATGAGATACTAGAATTCTCATTTAATTGAAAATGAGAATATGTCGGTTTAGAAATAAGATCACTTATCTCATTTCTAAATCAGTATGCTCCTCATTTTCAATGAAATGAGAATACTGATCTCTCATTCCTAAGAACATTGTTTCTCGATGCACAGTTAACACTTTTTTTAGTTAAAGAAACTGCTTTTTTTACCGTGTGGTAAAAATATATTATTCTACATTTATTACGTTGTGACATTTAGCAGAGAAAATGGAATAAACAAACAATATTTCGAACGAAAGACGGAACCGCTATATCTTCTGTGGGTGGTGTGAATAGTTCCCCAATAGTAGCAGCAGACCAACAGCCTCTCTAAATGATGAATCTGTTAGCGTAGAGGAATTTTTTTAAACTCAATTTCATTGTTTCTATTGATCTTGTAATATCGTAAACTCGTGCAGGAGCCTGATCAAAATCACATCTGAAACCATTTTTTCTTTTCACATGAAAGATCTAAGAACGCCTTTATTATGAATGACTATAGATTAAACATAACAATCTCAAAACAAAAATAAGAAAAGCAGTTCTTATCTGTTCAACAGGAAACAATTTTCTTAAAAATAAGGAAACAACATTCTCATTTAATTCAAAATGAGACCATGTCAGTTTGCAAATGAACTCACTAGTCTTATTTCCAAGTTGGCATGTTCTTATTTTAAATTAGATTAGGATGTGCATATCTCATTTCTAAGAAAATTGTATCTGGATGCACAGATAAGAACTTTTATCTTAATTTTAAGAAACCTTTTTTTACAGTGAAGTAATGTCTATGGTCTTCTGACACTTAAATGCCTAAAAGATTTAGAAGCAATGATTAAGATTGTTTGTATGCATTAGTTTATGACCTCTCAATGAAATATCTCCTGCAAGTTGTAGACTGCATATTATTCTCCAAAATTATCGATACTACGGTACTAATAAATTATATCTATTAACCAGTTATCAAACTGAGAGCGGTTGGTATTCTGGAACACTGTAAAAATGTGAAATTCTTGTACACTGTTCAACTTTTGTTGAATTCTGTACATATTGGGCTTTAGAGCACAATGGGTTGTAAAAAATTACAGTCCACTCATATTTCGCGTCGAATTTCTTCAATACAAAATGGGTAACGTGACAAATTAACTTTGTTTTACATAGTACGTAGACCATTCCAGTTTTATCCCCATCCCCGTCTTGTTTCCAAGATTATCAAACCACCTATTTAAACACTCCAAATCTTTGTGTTTTAAATTCTTTTTTTTTTTTTTTTTTTTTAAATTGTGATCCGAGATGAAACAAAAGTTTGAAAGTGACTAAAAAGGAAACAATTTTAAAATATAGGAGGCTATATATTTTATGGTATTGGCTCAGGAAAAGAAAACTCAAATAATTTCTTCTTCCAATACAACACATTGTATTATACTGTACCCGGTGTACCAAAAGTCACTAACTATATTGGAAAATAGATGCTCAAAGAAAACATTTCAAATTATGGGTTCAGGGATTTTGATTAATTAGGCTATTTTTAAATTTTGTGCGGGTACAACTTTACTCTAAGATATTTTTTTGCATTCAGACTCTAACTTACACACCACCGACTAAAAGATTGCAGTTAGATAGAAACCGACTTGTTAGACTATACACCATCACCAGATCTCCCTCCTACCATATTCTTGAACACAAATCGCCAACTTCAATTTTTTTATGGTTAAAAATCGATAGAGACCTACAAAACTCTACTTACACTCCCTCCTTCAACACCTGAATCTGAAAATCTAGTATAATCCTCGAAAATTTTGAAACAAATTTATCTAACGTTTACAGCATACTCGGAAGAGAAAATTGTATTGATTTTCTGTAATAATAATAATATTGTCATATATGTCTACGGTTCGAATAACATAATTTATTAGGTATATATATATATATATGATTTTCTATTTATCAGTTTCTATCTTTAACATTTGTCTGATGTCGTCGATGTTTAGAGTAAAGTTTGATGTTATTTATTTTATGCACTATTAACAAATACTCATGTACCAGTTTAGAAGCGTGGTTACAAACAAAATGAACTGTTAGATCAGTCCTTCTCCAAACTTTTGCCTTTAGAGCCGCTATACGATAATTTATTTTATTCAATGCCCTCTTTTAAGTAGTTTATAAACTAAATACTAAATATCATTTTATCATTGTTCATAAATTCGTTAAGTATTTAGTAATAAATTTATTTTGTGTTTAGTAAATAAATAAAAAAACTAATCGAGCAAATAGGTCTTTTATAAATATGCTTTACCGAAATAATTGCTTTTCTATTTTACTTTTCAAACACTGAATTGAGTCAAAGGGTAAGTTCAAATAAAGGGCACGCATTTCCAATATTCATTTAGCATTGCTATTTTTGTAATGTTCAATAAAGAAAATAATAAAATGATCATTTAAAAAAATATTACACTAAACAATCATTTTGACATTTCTATTTTAAAATGAAAATGAAGGTAAAAATTAAAATTTACATCATAGAAGTCAATAATTTAATAAGTAGTAAGTACCACTTACTTTTTTATATTGAACACAGCCATTCAGAATTCGGTAACTGATCAAGAAATGTATTAATCGTATTTGAAAACAAAAAGATGCTTAGACGTACTTGTAATATAGTTCTAAAATAAATCTTGATTAACTAATTTGTATGAAAATTCAAAGCGAAAGGATGTTTCGTTTCATTTTTTGTTCATTTAACAGTTATTTTGAAAGTAGATTGTACAAATTTTATCTTCTAAGTAGACAAGATAAGTATATTTATCTCACGAAAGCAAAGTGTCCCCATATAAAATAAAATGTTATTCTAAGAACTGTAACAACAATAGAGTCAAAGCCAGTTGTCCCCAAGAGGAATCCTTCAGACTTCGAGGAATCCTACGGTATCTGGTTCATCTCTGTCTGACTTGTAGTTACTGAGATTTAGTGAGGGTATTGACAGACACAGGAATAAACTGTATAGCTGCCCCGTATACGGGGACGCTATATATGCCAACTGTTCCATTGTGTACATCTTATTATTAAAATACATAAAAACCTCGATTATCCTGACTTGATGGAACCAGACCTGCTCCGGATAAACTAAATTTACGATTTTTTTTTTATGTTATAAGCATCTGCAAATACAGAAATACATCGTTTATTTTCCAGAAGACAAAATTTATTTTATTAAACAGCGAAAATACAATACAACACTTATTATTTTCACTTCAGAGTATGAATTAGACGGGTTCACTTGTCTACGATGTACAGGTATTTTGAAACTGAAGAAAATTACTTTTGTTTTTCGAAAATCATTCCAGATAAACGAGTGCTGGATAGTTCAATGTAATTCAAATTAAAAATAATTAATCAGGGGAAAATAAAATATTAAAATATAATTCAGAAACGCGTGAACGCGTGAACGCGTGAACAGATTGTGTACAAAATTGAATCTAAAATCTGCTTTCTCAGTTTGATGATCACGTGATGATTGTTCTATCCGAAAGCAGGTACTACCTAACCCGAAGATCAGTGGGCAAGGTCAATCGACGGTGGTTTACCATTACCTTCCATCATATGAATATAAGACCCTAAGGACGGGACCTACAGTTCAACGTGTGTACCGAAACATTTGTGTCCCCACCGGGAATTGAACCTGGAACCCCAAAATTACAAGTCAGTAAACACTACCACTCACTACAGGGGACACTTTGTATCAGTTTAGAAACCAATATTTCAAAACTTTTTTTTAAGATCCTTTCAGTTTCTTTCAGAACGGGTTCATTACCGTGACCTTAAACTAAAGAAAGAAAGCATATCCTTAAACTCGCTATATATAAATTACATTAACAACGAGGAAGCAGACATGTCGTGTTTACTTTTCGAGGGAAAATTACCATTTTCAGCAAATAATACTTAACCAACTTTCCACTTGTTAACAAGAAAGTCAAAAAAGAAAGGAAGAAACAAAACGCATTTTCACAAACCCTGGTCTCCATTACTTTTGCTGGTCCTGCAAAAAAGTAGGAATCTTGGTCATCACCCGGTATATCATCATCATCATCATTATCAAGTCTGTTTGTATGTTATTTATACGAACATGCCTCGCGGGAAATTTAACTCTGGGTCCTTAATTACCTTTTGTAACGCATGACAGACACAGCCTTAAAAAATGCGTAAAAAAGTTTCTTTCTTTTTTGTGGACGTTGCGGATATTAGTAGGAAAAAAAAATCTATCACAAACAAAGTTTGTAAACTTCCCATTAGAAGCATATGACAGTACCTCTCTCTTTTTTTTTTTTTTTTTTTCTGGCTTAGATTTATTTTTAAATTGCCATGCCTTGGACATCTCTTAGCTCAATAACCGTGCGTGATTTCTTTTTCTGTAGTAAGTATGAACATAATAAAAGACTATCATTATCGCTTCTCAGAATTCGTCCCTCTTCTCATACAAAAATAAACATTTCTTATTTAACAACTAGGTTTATTTTGATTGGTTCCACTTTTCTATGACTTACTTCCTGTTACGTAAAACGATTTTAAAGACTTCGGGTTAACTTTTAACCATGAGTAAATCTACGTGTCAAAGATAAAATCGGAACGGGCGTAAGCCATACCGCCCATACAATTCATTTTATCTTATCAAAGATAAAATGATTATAGATAACAATATTCATTCTTTCCTCTATTTTATCGCCACCTGCTGCCTGTTTCACGAAAGTACTTCGCATCTTTTCACTCTTCAGGTTGCATTTCTGGAGGACTGTCTTAAAAGCGCTAACCTCCTGTCACAATCTTTATATTTACTGTTGTTTGGTTGCCTACTTTTGGGTGTCAAAAGTCCACTAACAATTGAATATTGTCCTGTGCTGTATAATTATACTTCTTGCTCAATATAGTAGAAAAATGACTGAATGAGAACAGGAATTTATGGCGAGAGGTTAGCGCTATTCAGACAGACCTCCGGAAATGTAAACTGAAAACTAAGGGCTGGTTTTCATGTAAGATTGCGTTGCTTGCGATTTGGGTGAATAGCCAATTGAAACACGTGTTACACTTACCTTACAATAAAACACGTGTTTCAATTGGCTACTCACCCTAATAGCAAGCTACGCAAGCTTTCGTGAAAATCAGCCCTAAAGGGTTGCGAAGTAATTTAAATTTCGTGATACAGGCCCCTGGTGTCAGTCTAGCCGAATTAGGAATATAACAACACTTGTATGCATCTTTTCTGTATTCGATTTAAAAGCGGAAAAACGGAACACCGTACGAGTTTAGTATCTCATTAGCCTGCAATTGATTTAAAGCATAGATATTGCGAATGACTTAGGGCTGATTTTCATGAACGCTTGTGTTGCTTGCGATTAGGGTGAGTAGCCAAATGAAACACGTGTTTTAAGGCCCCTATTCCGTGTTCTACTTGTAACATGTATTTTATTTGGCTATTCACCCAAATCGCAAGCAAAGAAAGCTTTCATCAAGAAAGTCTTTACTGAGTCATTCCTAGTTCGACTGGCCCAACACCAGGTGGCATTGAAGGAAGGAAAGAATAGGAATTCGCTACATATAATTATTTTATCTATGACTTGTAAATTTAATAATCGTGGATCAAGTTAATCCAGAAGGATTAAAGATTTTGTTCAACTGGGCCGAAATGGTTCACAAAATTTAGTGTGTCTCATTGCAGTATTGACAGAAATATTATCATGACGTCAAATTAGCTTACGTGAAAAGCGTAAAATCCTTGAGTAACCGTCTGTTGATAGTTACTGGATGGTTTAAAGATTTATTCTCGCCCAAGGGCATGTTTTTATCTCGTTTTCTTTAATATCTTTACTTTTTCTTCTCTTTACTCAAATAATTGGTTTCTTTTGCATTTTTTCAAACTTACAGATTAGAAAAGTCAGGCTAGATATTTCCTTTTGCATTTTTCGAAATTTTATAAAATTCATGGAACCACGTTAGATTTATATATATATACGTATATATATAAATTCATTTCCGGGCGGCCATACACGTATTCGCCTGGTGAAACTAAAAAAAAAAACTGAAAAGTCTCAGTCAGCATGGTCAGAAGTGGGGTTTGAACCTACGTGCCTACCCTTTGCCGATCCGAAAACAGCCTAGCAAATCAAGCGTTTGAAAATGCTTCAAAGGATTTTTTTTTCTCTCAATCCGGTCAGAGAAAATTGCCCTTAAATTGATGCACATCACTTTTCAAACACTCTGTATATGTATTATATGTTAGAGAGAGAGAGTGCAAATTATGAAAGTTATAACACCGAAACACAAATCGTGGCGTAATGAATTGAATAGTTCTCGTTGAAAAAAGAAGCGAAGGAAAAATTCGTTCCTTACGCACCTTGAAGACAAATGGTAACCTTCTGACCTCAAAATATAATTCTCTTATCCTCATTTTTCCCTTGCCTAGCACCAAATTTTGCCTTCGTAGTTGGAACGTGAAACTTAATAAGGGACAGTCCATTTACAGAACAAAAAAAAAAAAAGAAACAAAAGATTTCCAATACTACTAGAAAATGTATACTTAATTTGTGTTTCGAAATCGAGCAAAGCACAAGTCAATATCTCAATCAATATATCTTCAAGCATGTCACAGTATTATTATTTTTAACTGAATTATGAGTCGCTGTGGTTCAGGCGGTAGCGCGTCTGACAAGAAATCCCGGGTTTAAATCCTCGTCAGGACACTGGAGACTTTTCTCACAGTGTTGCAATGACTGAGGTGCGCTCAGTCTCCTATCAAATTGAGTACCAGAGTGTCCTTGGTACTTCTGGGCACCTTGTAAAGGTGAAGGCGGTTGACCGTGAGACTCACTTCGTACCGTAGGTCCAGAATATGTGGAGCGCTACCTCCACATCCTCATGCATCGTTCACGGCGCATGCGTATCACACAGGGGATACCTTTACTTTTTCACCTTATTAATTGAATTAAAGTGACGTTTGTGAATTGCTTTTATGGCTATTGAGCATCGTTGTCTCTGGCCTGGATAAGTGTAGGGTAGTGGGTATGGGAAGTCCACAAGGAACTAATATCAAGGTTCCATCCCGGTCATAGTTTGGTTTAACTGAGGATATACCTTGGGAAATAACTTTTGTCAGGATGGTGGGTCGCTGGATTTGAACCTAGGCCCTTCGGAAAGCTAAACTGACGTTTTAAATTTTTTGTAAAATTTATTTTATATGGGCCAGTCTAGGACCTTTTGACTTCGGCCCGTAACGATTGGCCCATTTACAGCCAGTTAAAATCCACACCCATGCCCTTGCCGGGATTCGAACCCGGGACCTTCGAGCCGTGGGACAAATTGACGTTCTAGTAACTGAGGTACCGACGTTCAGCTGTTGGAATATTCGCTCAGTATTTTGGGTCAACAGATATCAAATCCGTTGTTCTAATTTATCTGCCACATTAATTTTTAAGTCTTCTAACCGTACCGTATCCTGAGCGCACGTGTCCTGAACGCACAAGCCAAAATCATGGACCGAGCACTCAAGCAGGTATCTGGCGTATCCTGAGCGCATCGCAAGAAAAACTAGTTGACCTTGCAGGGTAGAAGGAGCGCAACGTGGCTTAGCTTAACGTTTCGAAAATTAACCCTACGCGCCCAATTAAAATTCTTAGTGTAACATGAACTACTTCACAGGAATTGAAGCAAACTCTGATTTTGGATATGAACTCCTACAAATACAAGAATCGCTGGATTCAACTAACCAAAGGGTATGCCTGTTATAGATTGTAGAGTTACATATCTGATTTTATTTTGTTGCACGATGGAACACTGGTGACTAGCTCATAATCACGTGTATATGCTTGCTTCATTTCGTCACGAAATATAATATATCTTTAACAGAGATCAATATTTCATCTAAGCATCGCTGACGACACTGTGTCACCATTTTCTTTTTGCAGCGACGTTAGGAACACAAGTTAGTGTGGCGTTCTTTGTGTAAAATTTTGTCCCTTTTGAGTTTTCAGTCTTCCGGGGCATCTCTGCTTCCTTTCCACTACACAACGCCAAAACGTAATTACGCCGTCCCGCTCTATAACGGTAACCATTTCGTATTAAAGATGGTCTCCCATTAGCAGTTTCCACAACATCAAATTCACTAGCCATTTTTTCACTTCACTAATTAATGTTTTCAGACACATACTGAAACATCTCGGTTGACAGTAGACATTAAAATTCTCGAAGAGTGAAAGGCACGCCCCATCCTTCTCTTATTGGTTCAAAAGACCCAATCGAAACAGCAAAAGAAAACTCTTACTAATAATAAACTTTTAATTGTCCTCAAGTACCTTCCACTTACCTTATACTAACTAGCTTCCTTTACGATTACAAATCCAATTTTTAACGCAAAGTACAATAAAAATATAAAAGGTTTCTTTCAAGTAATGCACAGAACAAAAAT
>JAGDQP010014047.1:11608-23934 GCA_022664845.1 Lepisma saccharinum
TTTCCAAGTCGTTTCCAAGTAACAAGCCCTTGAAAAGTTTCCCACCCTGTTTTTAAACAGCCTGTATCATTGAAACTAGAATACAAACATAGCATAACACGTATTAGGAAAATGGGACACGATGGCTCAGTGGTACAGTTCTCATCTCTGGTTTCAGGGGTACCTGCTTCGATCCCATGCCCCACCATGTGAGTTTGTAGTGGACAACATCGTGCTCGTGGGTTTTCTCGGGGTTCTCCCGTTTTCTCCCACTTTGTCATTCCGCCAATTTCCTTCATCATCACTCACTTTCATCATTCTTCATGATCACGGCCTGAGCCTAAAGGCCTAAGAAAGAACAGCAGCTGACTATTCTACCTTATTTGTCATGATAATGTTATTGAGTCTAATTAGTTACAGTTTACATCTCTCTTTTCTTTATTTGGAGTTATTAAAGTTTACCTTTTCACAAAATATCCTCCTCCTGCCCTTCAAGGTCAACTTGTCTTTCTTGCGGTGCGCTCAGGACACGCCAGATACCTACTTGTGCGCTCGGTCCACGATTTTGGCTTGCGCGTTCAGGACACGGAGTGCTTCTAACACAACTTGACTTTACGATTTTCTATAATAAGGCACACTGATAGAAGTGTCAAAATGAAAAGAGGGAGTTTTGAATGGAAAAATAATTTGATACGTGTGTGTGTGTTGGTTTAGTTTTCGGCTGAAGTCTTAAACATACACAAATTGAAACGAAACAATTTAATTAAAACAAGAAAAGTACTTTGGGGAGTCGCCGCCCAGAAGACATAGAGTCGCGGCATGAAAAAGGTTTATAAACGCTGCGGTAGAGAATACAATCAGCAATATTTTAGTATTTCACCACTGATTACAGAAGTTAATTGTTTTATGGCCTTTGGGTATCTCTGGCTCATGCCTAGGTTGCTTAGGTTGAGAATGGGGAAGGTACCGGCCAGGGCGTTACTAAAGATACCGTCCCGGCATTTGCGTGATGAAACTCAGGAAAACCCTAGTCTGGAAGTTCGTCGTAAGGTTCGAACCTGTGAAGATTAAATATAAATGTTTGGATCAAAGTTTTGAATCACGTCAATATGGCTTAAAAAGATAGTAAAACAACTGAGCAATTATTTGTAGTTGTTAATTGTTTTGTTTAGACATGGCGGATAAAAAGTTTCTTTGAACTGATATAATATTTGAACCACCGATACTGATGTGCATCTGAGTTAAGGTTTTCATGTTTTGAATTGTTTGTCTTTAGTTGAGCAGATGCATTGATGTTTTACTGAAATAATACAATAGTTATTGTATATCCTCAGTCGCTCGAAGTTTCTTTTTAAGGATAATGTAAAGCAACGATCTCCAACAAAAGATGGCAGCACTATCTCCGTATATGTCTAATGTATTCTTATCGTTGCACGAAATTTCCTTGATGCTCCTATAAATTCAAGCCTAGAGAGTTCAAACTTTTAGCGAGGAAAGTACATAACCAATTCAACAGCATGATGGATGCCGATTTTTTATTTTCGTTTTCCTTCATTGTTGCTGTGAATATCGAAACTTATAACAATGAAGCTCTTTCAACAATTAACAAAGAAGAAAATTAAAAATCGGCATCGATCATGGTCTTGAAAAATTTGAACTCTCTCGGCTTGAATTTGTAGGAGCAGCAATGAAATTTTGTATAACAGTGAAAATACATTTGATAGATATAGAGGTAGTGCTGCCATCTTTTGTTGGAGATCGTTGCTTTAGATTAACTTCCTAGAGTGCGGAATACGCTTAGCTAATAACTTGTTAATTCGTAAAAGAAAAGAAAAAAGCATGTGTTTACATCGCTGCCCATTTTAAGTTGACAGGAGTGGTGTAAAAGCGTGACTTACTTTTCTATTATAAAAATAACTAAGAGTGCACTTTATTGTTATGTTATTGTGTTGCTCTTTTAATGTAATATCCTCTCCTTTATCTTGACGTCTCATAGCATGAAAAGTGAAAAAAGAACACGATTTACCATGATCAACAATGCAGTAATGAGTGAATGAAATCCATCGTCTGGTGAACTTGAAAATATTAACGTTTTTCATCATACATAATAAAGGCCGTTTAATAACCCTTGCATAACAGATTACGTAACGATAACATATCGAATCTTTTCTAATTATACGACCTCACAAGAGTAAAAAACCTGTGACATCTCCCTTTTAAAGTTATTATTAAAATATGAACGGTGATAGTTCCGACACCGTTCACTGACCTGTGACAAGTACAGGGGGAAAATATAGAAAGTCGATCAATTTTTCAAAGAAATGAGTTAGAGCTGCGATTCAAAAGTAACTAAAACAATCTGAGAAAAATTGTAGAAAATAGGTTGGCAGCACTGGCAGAATAATGTCCCAAAAGTGTCTGCACACAATCCTGAAGATATTACTAACATTTCCTTAAAGCGAATTGAACTCATTATCGAAGGACGAAACGAACTTTGGTCTGTGAAAGTTAAATTTTGTTTACCTGCAATGAATTTTGAGTAATTGACGTAAAATGAAAAAGGCGGGAAACCCAACTGCAACTGAACCATAGAGTTAGGAATATAAATAGAGGGAAACTTAGACTGTTTTGTTGGAGAGGGGAATGAAGCCAAGAGACGGAAGGGACGAGGCGTTTCGGCCATATTAACTGGCCCCATATTTAGAGACCCTCTTTTGCGAGTATTGCCTCTCTGAAGTGCACTCATCCTCCTATTAAAAAAAGGCAATCCTCACAGTACTCGGTATCGAGGGACTCTAATGGGGCCACACGAGATGGCTGCCGATGAACCGGAATTTGGCTTCATGTGACGTCATGTATGTTATCTCTATTTTCTTCCTAACTCTATGGACTAGACCTTAGCACGTCAAGATTGTATTATCTCTGTTAAACCGCATTCAATTCTTCAAGGCATTTTATTTATCAAATGAATTAGGAACGAAAGTTCCATTCGTATCATTAGCAGTGGACTTAAATAACAATAAAATAACATGCGGTTTATACTAAAAACAGTTAAATAATCAGGGATAAAATAAATAAATTTGCATTATCAAGAAATGAGTATTTGTAAGATCAATGAATCTATTCTATAAATAAAAGTCCTGAGTCACCTAGTGTTCTTTTAGTAAGCATTCTGCTTGAATTTACTTACAGATAAAATAGAAATACTGGCGCAACCCTTGCTATGACAATACACTTTATAAGATAATGCTAGCTGTAAATAAATATAGTTAGTAAAGTGGGGAAAGCATAACTAGCTATAATCTTTATTCATTATAATAATATAGTTCCCAAAATTTAAAATATTGTCTTTGATTTTTCCATTGTTTTCTAAAAATCGAGAAACGTGAAGTATTTTGAAACTAACTGATTAAGGTTGAACGGAGGTAGGTTTTCCCGCTATTTTGGTTGGAAGTCGATTTCGCACATTTCATAACCGATAAACAGTAAATATTGTTCACCAATCAAAATACGTTTCGTACTTCAATAATGGGTATTTTAAAGAAGATTTTAGTAGTCACGTTATTATTGTGTGCACACAATTTTGAGACAGAATGATGTCCCAAAATCTGTTTGCAAAGTGGTTACCATTTGAACTTCTTTAAAACTATTTACACTCATTATTGAAATACGGAACGGATTTTGGTTGGTGAATGTTACCGAACCGCCGTGGCTCAGTGGTAGAGCGTTGGCGTAGCATTCGGTAGTTCGTGGGTTCGATCCCAGAGGCCGACCATCCTGACTGAGGTTTTCCCAGGGTATCTAATGGCTCAGCCAAATGCCGGGATAGCACCTTCAACATAGGCCCTGGTCAACACCTTCCCGAATCCTTTCATCTCCCCTATTCCGGCCTGAGCCTTAGATGCCTAAAGACCATAAACAAAATTCAAATCATTTTCCGTTTATCTGCTACGAAATTTGCGTAATCAACGTCGAACCAAAATGGCGGGAAAACTTACTTCCATTGTTCATTAATACCGTAATACAAAATTTAGTGATTGCTTACTCATTACTAAAATGTAATTAAAAGCGAACACAACTGTGTGAGGCTGTAGTTACGATATGTACTAACACAAATTAAACTTTTCCGTTACGCTTTTGCACTCTTAATGCAAATGAAACCGCCCATTAAAATTGCGCTACGCAGTAGACTAGGCCTATGCATGCATTAAAATATACGATGTCCTTAATTTACTTAAATGTCAGAAAATGTAATTAACGTATATGTAATTAAAATATATGACTAGCAAAATTCTTTTCTTATGTTTTATCCATATGTGATCACGTAACTTCCTGTTTTGAATTCAATCATTTGCTATATGGTATAAGGATATTTCTTGATTTTTACACGACCTACTGCAACAACTTGCCGTGTTGAGAAGGGTGTGTTTGCATTTCCAGTAGTCCTAATAAATCATACACTTTTGTCTTCCATATGAGACATTATCACTAACGTCCTGCTTCGTTAAGCATAAACGAAGTTCCTAGCATCGTAATTTATGGAGATACAAAAGTTTTTTTTCTATCAGATAATAGAAGTATCTTCTTCCGGCTTTGTCAACAAATTAAAAGCAAAAGAGCCGCCATAATGAATGGGGCAATAACAAGACAACTGAAATGGTATGTTAAGAGCTTAGCACTAAATTTGAGTTTATGGTTTTCAACGGTGACAAACAGTTTTAGAAACAGAGATACAATCGTGTTTAGCAGGAATTAGGACTGTATGCGGAGTAGAACTGAGAACTTAAGAGACCAACTGTCTTCGACGTTATTTACCATATTTTTCAATCATTTATCATCAATACTTACTCTATGGCATACGGAACTCGCAAGTTCATCGCCGCAGTAAAAAACGATCGCCATAGGACTCTATCCTGAGCAAGATCAAGCCAGTTTTCATCACAAACACTTACTTCTCGAAGATTCCTTTCCATATTACCCTCCCAACGTCGTTTCGGTCTTCACAACGGTCTCTTTCCCTCCGGCTTACTAACCACTATGGAATATAATCTTCGTCCCCCCCCCCATCGGAGCTACTTGGCCCATTTTACTTGTAGCGATTTCATTATTCTTACAACATCGGGTGAGTCATAAAGTCCGTGAAGTTTTTCATTATGTAGTCTCCTCCATTCTCCAGTCATCTTGTCTCGTTTATCTTTTTCCACACCTTATTTTCAAACACTCGTAATTTATGTTCATCTGCTAGGGTCATAGTCACTACCTACCATCATGACCAGTCTGAATATTATAGCAAGCCAAAGTTCAACGCTATCGTTGTCCTTTTCATCAAGTGTCCCGGCGGGACATTTGAACTGCTTGCACCTGAGTGACAGCAGCGTGATCAACGCTGCGCGCCACATAGCCACGAACAGGCGTATTAGGGGCTTACCAGACCGAGTGGCCGTCACGTCTTTATTCACGTGACTCCCCAGTTTTCCTCACGACGCTGGGTGGACGCCGAAAAGTGGGATTCCAGTCGGGAATTGTACCCGGGACCACGCGGACATGAGTCCAACGTTCTAACCACTAAACTATGGAGTCCCTTGTTGAATAAAAATACAGGAAGAAATTATTTCTGGCCCATGGAAATCAAACGAACTCTGATTTGATTAACTGCCTTACACTCAAGTTCTCCTGCAAAAGAGGAAGTCGATACTTCTGGCTGGTACAGAAAGCTATGACAGTTTCAACTGACACCGCTGTAAGTGAGCACGTGACACCCTTCATTTCTCTATTAAGGTTAATGTAAAGCAAAGATCTCCAACATAAGATGGCAGCACTATCTCCGTATATGTTTAATGTATTTTTTATCGTTGTACGAAATTTCAATGCTGCTCCTACAAATTCAAGCCTAGAGATATATACATATATCTACAGTTATTTTCCTAATTTTTAATGCGTGTTACTGAAATATCAAGCAAATTATTTTTTTTAATTAACCAATTTCGTATTTTCATAACAGTTTTCTATTTGACACGATGATACAAGAAAATTGTAAAATATCAGCTAAGTAGCCATTTAAGATTTAAACATGTCAGAGGGAGCCCAGGCGGTGGAATGTTCGCATGTGCTATGAGAAGACTTCAGCAGCAGGTGTCCTATTTGAATGTTCTATGTGTCGTTGGAGAAGTTGCCCCGAGACCTTTCCTACGACACCTCGACTAGCTTCGTAGCCTTAGTAGTTCCTGAGTTAAAAATTACTATGGAGAAATGGGCCACCCTATCTCAGAACCTGCTTGTCCGATCTGGATGATCTATGCTAGTTTTAACTTGTATCGTCGAGTCCTTTCCGACGACACTTCAACCACCTTGGCAACTGTAGTAGTTCTTGAGTTAAAAGTTGTTGACTGTTTTCATTAGTTGCTACGGAGAAATGAACCCTTCTATCTCGGGACCTGCTCATCCAATCTGTCTGATGTATGCGGAGTTCAACTCACCTTGCCGAGACCTTTCCTGCAACATCTCAATCACCTTTGGAGCTCTGTTACTATTAAAATTCCTGAATTGATAGTTCAGGACTACGTTCCTGAATTAAAAATTATTATATAGAAATTGGCCCCCTTTCTCGGAATCCGCTCATCTGATCTGGATGATCTTTGCTGGTTTGAACTCGTCTGCCCGATAACTTCCCAAAGATACCTGAAATTGCTTCGTGGCGCTAGTAGTTTCTGAGCTGAAAGTCATCGACAGATAGACAGACGGACAGAACGGCTCTGAAGCCTGAACTTGAAACTGAAGAACACTTGTATTCGATCAAGTTTCCCTTTGAATTGTTAAAGAAATAGAATTGCAACTGTCTTATTCTTTTGATGATGAAGTGTCCCTCTCTGGAAATAAATAACCGGGTAACCTTGACTTTTAGCATTAAAAATAAAAAAAATGAGGACAATATTTTTAGTGCACAAATCTAAACCGTGGCTGTGACAATTCTGAAGATATCATGTGCAATGGGGAAAACGGAAGTTCAGTTGCCCCTTTTGACCTATACCACGCTTATTTCGGTTTGCATGATGCATTTGCACAGCTTATAGTTTTCGCCGTGTCTGTCCAATTTGTGAGAAAGTTGGTTTTACTTCGCAGATGCGTGCAGATATTCAGAGAAGGAAGAAACACGTATTTTTTTGTCTTTTGTTAGCTAGAGTCACGCTTATTTCAAGCACGTGGAATTGTAGTCTGTAATTACAGTAAAGTCAGATCTAATTTGTCGATTAATAACGCTACTTGTCTTTATTTTATGTTCCTGGATGTCGCTGGTTCTTAAGTTTAATTGAAAATAAGTTTTTTCCTTTCTTTATGGAATATCTTCTTCCTAACTGTCCTCTTGCTTTCAGATAATTTTCTTTCATATTCTCTTATTGACACGGTAGATATACTAATTAATCTGCGTCCTCTTTAAAGTTAGATTACCTTAAATTCTCGTGAATAGAGGATGTAATTACCAGCAATTTATTCTAGTCCCAAAGCTTAAAGTAAAATAAGCTAATTGATTCCAAAGAATTTACATTCTAAGTTAGGAAAATCTTCACCATCTCTCTAAATCAACTTTTTATCCTAAAACATGGTGGAAACAAACAACAAAGAGTGTACAGTGTCAAACAAAAAACGAATATTTTCACTAGAGATAGATCTAGAACTCCAAAAAGTAATCAACCGAACACATCAAAGAACACTAAAGTCAAACCAAGACGTGTAGAAAGGTCCATGGCCTAGACGTTCGCTTAGACAAAGAAATGCAAATGACACATCTATTGAAGATCAGCTAAATGAAGAAAAGATAAACAAAAATTCATTAGAGGAATCTCTTACCACTGATTCAACCAGTACATCTCCCGGATCGGTATATTCAAAGGAAGAAGACCAACAATTAGACAGTTCCATTTCACCAATTTGCTCAGAAAAGTCAAATTCTTCAATAAACATCGCAAACTAAAATCCCTCAAAAAACTCAAACAATAACACTACATGTAACACTGATGACACAGCATCGTAATTAGAGAGCTAAATAACACAGAGGAAAACATAAGGCAATATTGAATCAGGATAACAATAAAACAAGTGACATTCAAAATTCGAGCCCAAAAATTGCGATGGAAAATAATTTCCCAGATAATCCCACCGGCAGGACCACCCCTTAATTTAACAATGCAAGAGTCTCCTACATTTACAAAACAGACAACACTATCAAATGAAAACCAAACTAAAACACAAAATCAAAACAAAAAAGTCAGATAATGTGGAAAGAAACACAAAACAAAGATACGAAAATGATACTGTAAACATAAACAAAAGAAACAACCAAACAAAGTGATGCAGAGGAAAACACTAACAAAGCAGAAAAAAGAAAACAATATGAAACATATAATTATACTAAGCAATGTCGTGAATGACCTAAGAAATAATCCTTTAGCACTCAAAAATCAAATAAATTCAGAATAGCAATAACTCCAGTCAACCAATACATGATTGAAAGAAGAAAAAGCTATATACAATTAACTAAAGACAAAAAATTCATCACGACAAACATACCACAACAAATGAATCACAAAATCATAAGACCACATAAGTTACCAAGAACTTCTCACATATTAGAACAATGAAGCACAGCGTTGAAATAAATAACGCCGATGCAATGTCTCAAAACACACTCTCCACGCATGCTACGACTATAACATAAAAATGACAACAACTAAATAAACACTAAGGCTTGAAAACGACACACCAAGATAAAACAAATAAATCTCCCACACCGCCTTGCTTCCATTTTTTTTTTACAATATCACTTTTCCTAACTGCTATGAATCAATTACTTAATATTTTCAATAGCCAATAATCTGAAACAATTAAACTCTCCAAATAACTTAATCATACATTCTAATTTCCCAAGTGGTACGTATAAATTCGAAACTGTAAATTATTGAACACATGATTTAAGAGTTGAATTCTTGCAGAAAGTTCAATAACAATGTTTTTTTTATCTTTATTTCATCAAACAGAAGATGGCGTTACTTGTGTACCAGTATATGTAGATATAGTGCAGGTCCTAAAACAGAAACTCAGATTTCTACCAGTCTAGGAAATAAATGGCCTTATATCAAATCCGATCTATTCTTGTCCATTTCATATAATTGACGTATCTATGACCCTATAGAGCAGAACTTCTCAAAATCCGCATGGATATTTCTGTTGGCCTGTTAACAAAATAATTACACGTCAGAAAATCACTAAAAAGAAGCACAGACGAAATTCAGAAAACGGTGATCACCAAATGCATATTCAGAAGTTAGTTTCGGGAAAAGTCCGTGGCCTTCGTTGAGGGAGGTCCGAATTGTATCTGAGTGTGAAATTTACCTAGAAATTTCCATATGGGGGCAAAGTTAAATTTTGCCGTCCTTTCCAAACAACACGACCGGCCGACGCGATAGCCACAACATTATCTCGCATCACGTAGTGTACTTTTGTTATCTTCTCTGGAGCCTATCGTGGCATCGCTATTACTAACTCCAGTAAGGCAGTAGACCTGCCTATCTGACTTGAATCGCGGTTTTCAATTTTAAAGATGAAAGTAGGTTGTATGGAATAACATAAACAATATCTTAGCACTCCGGTATTAAAAGTTTGAACACATTTAGTTCAATTTAAAATTAATAGGTAATTTTAGCTCCTTTTTTAGGAGCTTTTATTTCTTATTCTTAGTGTTTGCCGCCCCCTAAAAGTGCCGTCAGGGGCCTTTGCCCCCCCCCCTTCCATAGATCTGGCACTGTATAAATATGCCTAACACTACACCAACTTTATACAAAGAAATCCTTAATTTTGTGCGGTCTGGGCCCTAACGTATCCAGTTCCCTAAATACGTCACTGTTGGTCACTACATCCCGTGAAAACCCGCATAAGAACCAAAAGTAATTTAAATTCATTTCTGTGTCTGAAATTCGTCAACAATTGAAATTCTACACTAGAGGAGAACTTAGGCCTATAATCATTCGCGTCACTAAATTCTTGTACGGAGATAATTCCTCAAGTTCATTCGAAGTCAAAGTGGGTTTCTCGCCATTCTTTTTATCTCCTGTTCACCCATTTTTGTTATTTTTTTTTTTTTTTTAAGGAATCATTACATTCTTCTTGTTCGTCAAGTGTGTGTGACAGTAATCTTAATTTGTGTTGTAATCCTCACACTAATATGATTTTTTTGCTTTCTTTGGTAACGAGATAATTATACGTTTCTCCCACATAGTCATTCCGTGCTATAAAATTCACACACTAGTTTATATACATTACACACTGCGTTGCTCTGTGACTTTTCCGCCTCGATTACTAAGAACTGTGTTTTTGTTTTGAGTGGCGCATCTCTTTTCAAACCGCTTCCACACGTAGATAGCACTTGAGGGTTGACAAGTTGATTTCATTGGTATATTAATAAAGGTTAGCTGTTAGTAACGATTGCCGAGAGGTCGGGAAATCCAATTATCAAAGCTCAGAATGTCTCAAATCAAGGATTCCCGCGCTGTCGGGAAGACTGGATAATTAGAAATTTCCGAAAGTCGAGAATTCCCAACAATTTCCCGTCACGAATATTTCTAGATTTTCGGGAAATCGTATCTTCTTATCTTGGCCCCGCTACGATAGGAGTTTCTTCTCATACAACACTAATTCTGAGCAAGATGTAATTGCAAATCGGATACTAATCTTTATATTATCAAGAATCTCAACACGACATCGAACCCAGAATTTCTTGATAGCGAGTTCAATGAGTATTTGAAACCATACGTAACTACTAGGATGAAACAACAAGCAAACTCAGAATGTTATTCTGTTCCCTGGCGTCTAACCGCTAGGACTGACAAAATGGTATTCTGTTCCCTGGCGTCAAGTCGTGAGCAAAAGGCTTTCTCCCTCCCACAACGCAAATGTATATTTTGTTCGTTGACGACTCCTAATAAACTTTTAATATGCTTGCTGCATCATGCAGGAAAACAGAAAAAAAAAAAGATGAAAAGGCACAAAAGCTTGAGATCTTCAGAAACAATTCCCAAATAAGGCAGGGTAACAAGCACGGAATATAAAATGACATTGACAATCAAGATGAAGGTCACTTTATTACGACGACCCCTTTATAAAACTCCACACACACTGTATTCTTCCATTTTTGCAACGTCTCGACGAAAATGAATTTAGGTCTCCGTGTGAGCAGGGCAATGTTCACGGTCACGTGGTATATATACTTCAGAGTTAAAAGTTTTAAAATTCACGTATTAACAGTTTTAATGACCAGAAGGACACGACGACATCACTGTGACAGAAAAAAGAATAAAAGGAACCGCACTCACAGACTGACAAAGGAGAACACAAATCAGGAAAGAAGAAGAAGAAGAAAAGACTGTTTTTTAGACAGTATAATACTTCTTACATATGTTGTGTGTGTTTGTGTGTATGCGTGTGGAGTGTTTCAACCAATGTAACCCAAGCCAAACTCAGTGAACTTGACGGATAGTTTCCACAATAAGTGAAGATCACAAAACACGATAGAAACAGATAAAAAAAAAGAGAAGCAAGAAGTATTATACTGCCTGAAAATATTAGCCAATTCTTTCTTTACAAGAAAATGAAATAGTTTCGTGATGCTTTTGTGAACTCTGGGAAAAATCTTCATCAGATAAAACCATCACGACAACTAAAGCTATTATACAATGGTCATTGTGTTTTTGTTCCTGGTTGATTCTTCTGGTGTTGACAAAATTGTTGAGGTGTAATTCTTTTCTTGTTTTTATTTTGTTTGACTGTAAAAAGACCTATAATTTCTTGATGCTCTGGGAAAGATAAGAAACTGTTATTCTCTGGGTATTCTTTAAGTATTTGCAGATGTAGGTAGGGAGAGGTTATATAATAAGGTTAAAAACAGTTTTACGCTTTTATGTTAGTACTAGACCTTCAGAAAATGACATATTTACACATTCTGGTTGTTGATAACGTGTTTGTTAAGAGTAGAGGAAAGGTTTGACTTTGGTACCATGTTAACAAGACAGGGTGAGTTCTACAATCGACCGCTAAACTTCTAGTCAGCGCTAAGTTGAGACCAAGTCTGATTTTGGCAAATAAGAGTTGGCCTCAACTGAGCGCTGGCTGAAAGTTTAGCGGTCGATTGTAGAACTGACCCTGAGGGCTGATTTTCAAGCCCGCTTGCGTTGCTTGCGATTTGGGTGAATAGTCAATTGAAACGCGTGTTACAACACGTAATAAAACAACACCACGTGTTTCAATTGGCTATTCATCCACATCGCAAGCAACGCAAGTGGGCTTGAAAATGAGCCCTC
>JAGDQP010014047.1:24334-46162 GCA_022664845.1 Lepisma saccharinum
GACCCCGAGGGCTCATTTTCAAGCCCACTTGCGTTGCTTGCGATGTGGATGAATAGCCAATTGAAACACGTGGTGTTGTTTTATTACGTGTTGTAACACGCGTTTCAATTGGCTATTCATCCAAATCGCAAGCAACGCAAGCGGGCTTGAAAATGAGCCCTAAGATTTTATCGCAGTCACGAATTGCTCAAACACCTTCATGTTTCACTGAACGTGCGACTCTTTAGCTTTTTTTTATATAGACAAATCTGTTTTCTTAAATCTTCCTACTTTTAGTAGTTTTAAGGGTTAACATGATATACCAATCTAATAGTAATTCGATCTCATTATTTTTATTAGCATGTAAATAATATTAATTCACTTGCAGACTACTCAATTGCATGGGGTTATGCAACTAAACATTTCGCTTAAGAAGGGAACTGTTTCCCCACGGAAATCGCAAATCAACATGTAATTTCCATAGACCATTGATGATGCTTTTGATATAAATACTCTTTTTCAATTTGGTCCCTCGAACACACTATGAACAAACGTGACTTTTTCTTGAAGAAATGTCAACTACAGGAATACCTTAAGTTAATTAATTAATGAAATAGAAATGGCACGCGAATTGAATTTGAATTGCATTTAAGACCTTTCGGAAACTTCGGCTCAGGCCGAATGGATTTTGGTGGGAGAATTGATGGAATGAAGAAAGTGGGAGGAAACGGGAGAAAACGTGTTTGTCCACCACAAAGCCCACATGATATAAGCTGGGATCCCAAGCACCAGAGGTAAGCGCTCTAGTACTGAGCCACCACGGTCCAAGTGACACACGAGTTACAGCACTTCATACTTTGAGAAATTTTCTTCTGAATCTCTAGTGGAAAGGCAACACTTCATACATATACGTGGAAGCGCTAATATTCCTATTTGAGATTCCTATGGAAAGTTTTCCTGAAGGTATCATCAAATTTTGTATCTTAAATTATTCAAGTTGTTAACGAGGCTGATGTCAGCACAATTAATTAACACATCAGCTTCATCACATATGAATCTGAACGGGAATTACAGCTCTTCCGCACATTGTCTACATACTAGGGTGTTCAGATGAAAATTTCGCAATATTTGAAGCCTTATAACTCGCGTTGCGACACATTGTAAGACGCAGTACTACAGGAGTGTGGAAGATTTTCATGAGAAAAAGCTATCCTGTAAGACGCATTTCAATCGTATTATTTTTGTTTCTCAAATTATCCCTTTTCCTGCTATTTGTATTTTTACTCAGTCGCCATGTTACTACAAAAACTTAAATTAGAATCAAACGAACTGGCGCTACAATTCTATTGACAATCGCAAGGGCTCAGGTACTCATTTTAGACACGCTAACATGATTTTTTAATAAAATGGGTTGGTAACACTGATAGATCGGGTGCTTAGAGACGGGAAACACCTACATCGCATTACTATTGTGCGGAATAATGATGCCATGTTTGGTGTGGATGTGTTTTAGGCATTAGAATCAAACGCGGTGTCGACGTCACGCCAGTGTGGAAAACTGTGGTCGAGAAAATAGTGCTCGATTTCTTGGTTTAAAATAGGATTTTCGTATTTTTTCAGAAACTAAATTTGGTTGTAATCGGTCCCAGTTATTCTCAACTGATATAATTACATCAGTTGAGTTTTAAATATAGATTTATTTGTTATTGATGAAAGAATTTCTAAGCTTCATTTCTTAATTCTATCAACCTTATTTACGGAAATTGCTGTATCTTAAAATTACTTTTAAAAAATCGTTTTGACTGAATAAGCTGATTAGAGCTTAGAATACTTCTTATGTTCTAGAAAATGTAGATGAAGAGATTTTATAATTATTTTAAAATACATTAAAGAAACATGTTTTTAAAAGTCCTTAAAGGACATTTACTATCGAATTCAAAAGTATTTCAGATAATACGAAGCAGTAGTAGTAGTAAGAGTTACACACTTATTATCACTCACTGTTAAAAAAAAACAGTTCCTTAAAATTGAGGGGGAAAGTTCTTATCTGTGCACGGAGAAATGAGAAATGCATTTCTTAGAAATGAGATATCAATATTCTCATTTAATTAAAAATAAGAGGATACCGATTTCGAAATAAGTTCAGTGATCTTATTTCCAAATCAGCATGTTCTCATTTTCTCAAGTAAAATGGGAATATTGATATCTCATTTCTAAGAAATGCATTTCTCATTTTCTCCGTGCACAGATAAGAACTTTTTCCCCTCGATTTTAAGAAACTGTTTTTTTACAGTGCATACAGGTAATTTTGTTACACGCCAAGATACCCATGTCACCTTGAAATTCTTGCCAGTCATTGGAATATTCTTTGATGAGTGTATCTTAATTGTGTAAGTTTATTACAGTTCCGAAATTCCTGAAGCGAGCTAACATGTAAGGATGCAATCTTCATACTGCGTTTCGTGTGATTCACCTAAATATATGTTGCGAGTATGTGTTTAGGTGGCTAAATCTGTTCGAAAGAAGGGTAGGTCAGTAATTGTTTTGCTTTTTACTCTTCACATGCTACTAAATTCGCTCTATTATTTAGCGTATAATTATCTCCCTCTGTTAAGTCTCCAGAAACTCATGAAATCAGCACATGTGAAGCTAAATTAGTGTCTACAGAGGACATGTGTGACGGTGTGGATGCGTATTTTGTGAAAAGTTAGTCAAGTTGAGTGTGTGCGTGTCTTACTTTCCATTCCTTATTCGTAACTGTACGCACGTTCAAATTGATTGTTAAGTGAGAATAACACCATGTGGGTCTTCAGGTGTAATCAAAACGTACCCGGAATGTTTGAAATTGCATATAAAGCCATTTATCATAGAACTAATATCAAATCATTTTCCTGTAAATATTATTCTTAACTCGCAAACTCACTTTTCGCCATTAGAGCTATCTCTACTGGAAGTGGTTCAGGAAATTGATTTGTTTTTAATATCATTAAAGATGTAGACCACTCCGTGACCATCTTGAATGTTTATAAGTCAATTTATAACTTATTTTCTTCATAACTCGAAATGTTAGATACAGTTTATACCTTAATTTGTTTTCAGTTGAGTTGTTTACATGTAATATTCCTAAATCCACACATCTTGACGTTGTGCTAACTACTACAGATATTATGTACTCATGTCTGCTTCCTTATTAATTCCCAAAAGATTTTTTTATTGTTCTGTATGTCTTTATGACTTTCTTGTAAACAACAAATCAAATTTTGTACACAGCATAAACTGACTACGTTCAATAATAGGTTTATCTGTCACAAGTCATGGGGTCAGTTCAATTGGCATACTTATAACGAATGCAAAGGCCAAGTGACACCTGTCAGTAATTGATTAATTTGCTTTATTATTATTATTATTATTATTGATTTGGAAAGGCTTTAGTCCTCTATTGGTCTGTTCAGATCCAGTGATAATGTCCGGACTTAGGACATTTTTGGACCTTTTTACATTATTCGCGGATTGTCTGGACACGGACTGTATCAAACCGGACTTGGGCTGTCCAATACCGAATTTGAACTGCCCGGTGTTATTGTTAAGTAATGCATAACGGCCTGAGCCAAAGGTGCTTAAAAACCTTAAATAAATAAATTCAAGTAATGCGTAAGTATAGTAAAAAAATACAAAAAATATAAGATTATATAACTAATGAAACTTTTAGAAGATTAAATTTACAAGCAAGGATTTTTTGTGGAACTTTCAAATAAAATTCCTTTAGTTCTTGGGTGACGATAATAATGTTGGATTAAGTGTGATTTTTTTTTTTTTTTTTTTTGTAAGACAAAAAATCGTTGTCAGTTTGTGTGAAAAATCCGGAATATGACCTATAAAGAAAATAACGAAAGTTTTTTTGCTTTCTTTTTCTGAGTCCAATGTAGTTTTAGATAATTGAGTTTCAAGTGTACACATAGTCAGTGGTGCTTGCGGAGGAAGGGGGGAAAGTGCGCATATATGCGTATCTGTATCAAATTACTATAAAATTACATGGAAATTTAATTTCATGTATAAATGCTTTTATCTGGAAGTTTATTTTATTAAATAAAGTATTGCAATATTCTTGTTAAAGGAATGAATTTTATTTTGTTTGTGGTTTCCAAAACTTCCTAAAAATTCAGTGGTGCGTTTATTCACCTACATCCAATACGCTCACATACATTCTTCACTTACTATCAAGGTCGTTTCTCGTTTTCCATAATATATGCGCGCTCCGTCACCATTTCCCAAAATGCTTTGAAGTCGTTCTGCACCACGTCAAACATAATTATTGAACCTTCAAATTATTCTCGTGATATTTGCCAATGTCTAAACGTTTTCAAAATATGCACTTTCTTTACACAATGATAGTAATCATAAGCAATTTGTCAATGTACATGATTCACTGTAATTGTGTTTTTTTTTTTTTTCTCGGTAAGATGGTTGCATTTCATTGTTCTACTTAAAACAAATATTTTTTAGCTTTATTGTCGCAACTTTATAAGGAAACTGTTGGTTTCACGAATTAATTCTATAGGTCTACAGTGATTTTCAGGAAGGGGGAGGGCAAGCGCCCCCTTCTCCCTAGCGATGGGCGCCCTTGAATGATTTGTACTTATAGTTCTTTCTGAGTGGTTCACAAATCAAAACTTCGCTGTAGCATGTTTTTGCATTGAATGATAAATACAAGTGTCAGTTTGGAAGTACTGTTGAATTATAGAAGGTCATTCAAAACAGAAATTTAAACACCTCACTGCATGCATAACCTTTGACACAAAAGTTCCAGGACTGGCGCTGTTATATATAAAATAAACTTCTTCCTTCCTTCAAAAGTGGTCTAATCTGCAATCCTGCCAACGTTTCTGAGAATTCGAGAGCGGTTTGAGAAAGTTTCTCTTATGTTATTCAGCTTATCTATCACGGCCTTCTGGATATCTGAAATATATTCTTTTTCTTATCTGATATCAAGCCGTCCAGGCGCCTCGGATCGGATGCAGCCATCCTGCTCTCTTCACGGCACTATTTGGATCCAGAAAGTGTGCATTCCCAAACGCATGTCGCGTACATGCTGGATTATGTATTGACTTTGGAACTCCCAACTACAAAATGCAATTAAAACCTTGCGACTATGTTCAGAGGATTGTTTTATGCGTTTCACATTATCTTCAGAAATTCGTTGTCATTGTCTTTCTAGACATTTTCGGCATTTTTTCAAGTACCAGTCTCCTCGGTCTGGTTTCAACCATCCGGAAACTTGTTTTAGATTTAAGGTGCTTATATTTCATATTTACGGGGAAACGTAAGTTGTACAACAATATTGATTTTAAATTCAGCATATTATAATAAGCATTGTCGTTTTTGCTGTACAGTAACGCTATTTATTTTACTAACCAATGAGTGAGAGAGTAAGACGAAAACAATGTACGTAGGTACTTTCAATGAGTTCAAGAGGAATAGGATATAGGTCCTACTAAATCCTGCGAGTAGGTCATGCCATCTGCTGCCTAGTTGTTCAACTACATACTTTACCACACTACACTGCTGTAGGACGTGTTGAAGATGCGGTTCAGGATAAAAGGACGTCCAAAATCGCTCTTTTCCCATTAATCCCTTGGTCTATTCGGCTGGGTTTGGATTGCTAATCGGGAAACCTGGGTTTGAATTGAATCCCACCAATCTTCCACTTTTTTGTGTTGTTTTTTCAAATAACTTTACATTTTTTTTGTTTGTATCTATAAATAATTGTTTTCCGTTTTTTCCTTTTACTTTTTGAACATTTTACAGAATTTTACGGGCTTCACAGAAATACAAATACGTATTACGTTTAACAACGGTTTTCCTATCTTCTCTATCCTCATACTGTACTTAGTTTAACATCTAGCTAACAGATGGCATTACCTGCTTACAGGATTCATTACGACGTGCAAACTATAGTCTGATGGACATAATTGTGATGAGATAACAACTAACATAAAAGACTTATAGACGACAATGATTGACCGAAACACAATGAACTATTTTATGAACATACTTAAGGATAGTGTTAACATTATTTCAAACAAAAGAACAAATTAAGCTTTGTTTTATGAGGGCAACGAATCGGAATCGTGTTGAACACTATATACTCCTCGTAGTCGTTCAATTAATGACAAGACGTGAGATTAGGTTATATTAGAGTAGTCACAGGTTAGCTAAACTAAATTAGTTACCTTAAGTAATCTTGAATTTTAGTTAATAATTGATTAGGTTAGACTAGGTCAGATCATTACGGTCTGCGGGGAAGTCCATCCCGGAATGAAAGCATTGCTTATGATAATTTCATACACTATGGTCTTATTCGTACATATCACATGCTGACAGGCATGTGTACAGAAGTTTTGTTTGGAGGAAAGAGAGTCCATGATATGTTTAGGCGAGAAATGCGAATAAAAACTATACAATGATTACTATACCTAAACCATAATTGTTCATAGACATGCGAATTCCAATTGGAGGGAGTGGCAACTATGGATTATCGTTAAAACGTTTCTCTATTCGTAAACGATTATAACGAGGCTGATTTGCCATCACCGTTTTCATCTAATGTAAAAGATTTACAAGTGGTCAATATTTTACAATTCGGTTCAATTAAAATTTTATATCATGACTTCCTAAACATATATATTAATTTTACTTGCATATAGGTTATGGAGGGCATGTACGATCTAAGCCTGAGAGTAGGGTTACTAGATCATTTTTATCAGTGGAGGACAGTAAAGTTAAAAATTGAGAACAACTGTGGATTTTTTTTCCCAATGGAGGACAACAAAGTTAAGATTTGTAGACAACTATAGCTGCCTTACATTTAAATCCGATCAAGAAACAATGACGAACAGAAAATTTTCTTACTTTCAAATTTCAGTTTTTACAGGGCAAGTTATACAAAATTTTACATTTTTATTATATCTTCCTATCAAGTAATAAAATTTCTTGAAAATGGAAAGCGGTTACAAAATGATGAACCATTTGCTTGATATTTCAATAACGAACATTTTATTGAAATTAAGAATTTGGATCACAGGAGTACGAATATGTCCAATTCATAATTTTTTAATCTGGTCACTAAAAAATGGAGGACATTTCAAGATATTTAGAAAAGGAGGGAGGACATGACGACAATATGAATAAAAGGGATGTGTCCTCCAAAAGGAGGACGTTTGATAACACTGCTTTAGGGGCAGGTATGGATAAGGAAGGTACTCTCAAAAAAATATTGGTGTTTATTGCCACCCCAAAAGGTGTAATAGAACACCTCTACCTCTACACCAATCCCAGTGCTGGGTAACACCAATTCTAGTGTTGGTTAACACCATCCGGGGTGTCCAACACCGTTGAAGGTGTTCCCTAACACTTCTAGCGGTGCACTTTAACACTCCTAACGGTGTTTCTGAACACTGGTAGAGGTGTTTGTCAACACCAGAAACGGTTTTGGACACCCCGGATGGTGTTAACCAACACTAGAATTGGTGTTACCCAGCACTGGAATTGGTGTAGAGGTAGAGGTGTTCTATTACACCTTTTGGGGTGGCAATAAACACCAATATTTTTTTTGAGAGTACCTTTACACTATTCGCTAAGTGAGACAAAGGAAATGCCTCCTAAAACCCTTGGTCAAGATGGTTGGTATAAGCCTGGTCTTAAAAGAGCATTAAAATCTCTACAACAGTGTGTAAAAGGTATAATAATCAGAGTCCAGTTGGAATTCTGATAGATTGATCACTCCGATTTCCTTTAAAAAGAAAAAAAAATATTAAAACACGTTACTATCAAGGAGGTTAGCTTATTTTTTCAAGTTGTGTTTACGAACTGTAATAATTTAATGACTACCTTTGCTCCTTTTTAATATCATAACTGCTATATTTTTGCTTGTTATACATTAACAGTTATATTACTTGTATACCATAAAAATCATTGCCGTGAAAGTTTGTAAAATGCTTGCGTAAAATGATATGTTCAGTTTTATCGTATTGTAAAGCTTCACTTTAACAATACCAGTAGATATTAACTAAATCATGTTTATTTTTAAAATAAGGAACAAAGAAAGTTCTTTCCATTACTGTATATTTATTAAGGAAATAGTGAACAAGGATATACAGATTTTTTATTCTTATCATTATCGTAAGCATTGTCTTTAGCGGAAGGAACTTTAAACTACGTTTATTGTTATCTGTATTCCTCTAAACACCCGATGCACTTTGATATCCTGTATGACATGTTGTTGTAACAAGCTTGATTCAAGTTTGAAATTGACTCTACTCCGTAATTTGACTTGATATTATTACAAGTTTAACTCAAGCTAGACGTTGACAGTTGTGTTGATAGATTTTTGCAGATAGTGTCATGGCAAGCTTATTTCAAGTTTATTATGACAAGCTTAATATGGCAAGCTTGCAGGAAGATTATCCAGGTACTGTTAACTAGTATGATTCAAGCTTCGAGATTTGCCAAGATAAGCTTGAGGCAAGGTTTTCACCCTTACATGGTAAGCTCGCAAACGCTGCCATGGTTTGCTTCTTTTTTTCTTTACTTTGAAAGTAAAATCAAAAAGAGAAAATTATATTCAGATTTGTGCTTTTTCGGATGAGCGCATTCAACAGAGTAAGTTAGCACTAAGCGCTGAGAGAGCATTCTAATCGTATTGGTTGCTACCTATAAGCAAACCAATAAGATTCAAGTGCTCTCTAAGCACTTGTTATAGATTTAAAAGATCCATTATTAGCATTTACAGAAGCCTCCTGAAAGTAAGAAACAATAAATAAACGATAATCATTTGGCAATAAACTTTTTTAAAAAATGGACACTACTCGGAAGAGAAGTGTCTTGTATGAACACTGCAAACTGTGGTACTGTTTTAACGATGTAATCAAAATAAAAGAGCTTAAGTTCAAATGCTATTGTTTGTTTTACAGTAGAAGTCCGATAGACCGGCATCCAACAGTCCGGAACGCCCGATTGTCCGGCACCATCACAGTTTTTTTTTTATTCTGTAAACGCTTGTGAACGATAGTTAAAAGGGCTTGGCGCGGTTCGGAACCACTCTGAAGTGTTCAGTACGCGTCTGCTACTGTTAGACGCAATCAGCATTGTTCGGAATCAATCGGAAGCGTTCGGACTTTACTCGGCTGTCACCACACACAACTTCAGTTCATTGTTTTCGCTGTACGGCTTATCCTATACCAGTAGTAAGAGGTACCGCCCAATAGTCCGACATTTTCGGTAATCCGGCAACGGTCCGGTCCTGAACGTGCCGGACTATCGGACTTCTACTGTATTTGTTTAATTGAGGCGGTCTACGTTAACAGCATCCATGAAGACCGAGGTTGTTTGGAGCGTCAGTTCAGGAATCCACAGGGTAGAGTCCAAAGCTGGAGGGACTGGATCGCAGAGACGCCCCCTAACGATAAAGTTGTTTATGCTTATCTGTACTCAAGAATTATTTCGGCTAAAGATATGTCACATGACCCATTTGTTGTCACAGAAAATATTACAACGGCAGTTGTGCAGTGAAACAGGTAACAAATTTCAAAGAATTCTTAAATGCGACTGTCAACGTGCCACAACAACCAACACATCACTGAAAACATATCGGAGAAGGGAAAGCACTGATAACTAAGCACCTAGAACTTGGAAAAACACTTTTAGTAAACTCTAAACTTTATTTTGTATTGTCAATTTTAATAGCTGTTGACTTCGACCCGTTACAATTTACTCGAATGCAATGCTTGTTAAAATTCACAAATACCCACATCTGAAGTGAGATTCGAACCCGTGATCTAGAACTTGGTTCTTATTTAAAAATCGTAAACATAGTGACAATGTCTACAAATACTTTTATTAGGCTTATTTGAAGAAATACTAAATATATTTAAAATATTAAAATTTACTAAATACATAATATTTTATCAAATGTATGATTACTGCGAACAATGTATTATTTAACATCCAATTATACATTTGCGTCTACTGCGCATTCATACTAAAAAAAAAAAAAAGCAGACAATGTCGACGGTCTTATCCGCCCATACGTTCATCCAACCACATATTTCTCTTTTACCCCCTGACTTTCACTGAGATGTCACTCGGACTGACATGATGGGAAAAGTGTCTCCAGTTTTCCGTTCAATCTCCCTCGTCATTAGTCCGCCGCGCCGTGCCGGACCAATTTTTCGAGTAGTCTGTGGGTGGCTTAAGGCTTTTGGTTTGACATAGGTTTTTTTAATTCCAATAACACAACGATGTAGATACTTAAAATATATACGGTATTCCATTGCCACTATTGTTTACGCATAATTCATGAAACTATTCTAAACAATAATTACATTGTATCCAAGTTTCATTACTTGGCGAGATTTTTTTTTTTATTATTCACTGTGTAAATAAATGTAAGAACGTTACAAAACTTTTGTTTCCAGTGTGTATCTTCTTTCTCTTTTTTCTTAAAGATCAATGTTAGTTGTTTGTGATGCTTTACAGGGAGTATACTATATTAGTTTTTTTTTTTTATCTTTTGAATTGTACGATTTCTTGTAAATTCTTTTGGAAGCAACTTGATATATTATTTCATGTACTGATTTTTTTTTTTTTTTAAATTTTGATTGTTTATCAGTCTAAAGTTAATTTTCTTTCATTTCAGTTGCCGGCGAGGGCAGAGCAAATACAGGAAGTGACAGGAGCGGTAAGAAGGACAGTGGGAAAACCAAAATCACAGCAACGAACAAGAGTAATGGAAGCAAAACAATTAGCCAGAAGAAAGGAGAGGTGGAATCCAAACAAGATGACGACGTAGATATCCAAGATAGTGTCAAAGATCCAAGAGGCAAAGGTGGCAAAGGAGATAAGAAGGGCGGTGGTCACGATGGTCATCATGTTATCGTTGTCGGATCAGGACATCACCATGACGATCATGGACATGACGATCACGGACATGACGATATGCACCATGTTTACTATGACTATGGAGGTGGCAAGAAGAAAGGAGGTGGATGGGGTGGCAAGAAGAAAGGAGGTGGTGGTGGTGGATATGGTGGAGGCGGACATGGTGGAGGCGGATATGGTGGAGGCGGAAAAAAGAAGAAGGGAGGCGGATGGGGCTGGGGATACTTTGGGGGTGGTGGTGGGAAGAAGGGAAAGAAGGGCGGTTATAAGAAGCACATCATGCCAATGCTGGTAGCTGGTAAAATAAAATCAATTATTATGATCAAAGCCCTCCTCAAATTCCATCTATTTATGAAGGGTATTGTTGTTACGCTATTCGCCTTAGTAATTATGATGGCGTATTCCTCGCATGGTAGTAGCGACAAGGAAAAAGTTACATATGAGGTTGTGAAGCATCCACAGTATATACACCACTACAAGGACGACCATCACCATCATGAGCACCACGATCACGACCGTCGTCGGCAAGAGAACTTGGACTTCCTTCCTGATAGTCCTGCTACAAATTTCAGAAGACAAGACCCTCCACCACCACCACCGAGAATCAATTTCCAACGAAATATTCCTATCCTTCCGCCTGGCCCTGTATATGATCCTGAATACGCACAATCGTTAGCCTATGGGCAATATCGTTAAATGAACACTAACTAAATTACGTTTCTATGGTTACGTACAGAACATTATAATGATTGCCTTTTTTTGTTTTGTTTTAACGGAAGAAAACGTGTTTGTTGCATTTATTTATTATACCATGGAAGGAAGATTGTGTGACTGGATGCGTGTTTTACAGTGTTGACATCAATGCTTATCTATAATAATTCATTGAGCAACTAAGTACAATAATTGACATTGTTCGAAAAGAAGTGCCAACACGAAATAGACGATTATGTTTGGCTGAATGGGTTTCCTACATTTTTGGTTTTAATTTAATCACTTTACAGTAGTTTCACATTAACATTTTACAAGAAATAATTTACACTATTTTTTTCACTAATAGTACCAGTATATGAATACTTAATACCAGATTGTTAATTGTTGTATTCTGACTTTTCATTGTTGTGTTCAGTGTATAATGATAGTAAACAATCGTCCTATAATAATTGTTCTTATTACTCAGATAATTGTTGCTTAGATCTGTAATTTATATATCAAATTTGCATTTTGTTACAATAGGTGTTAAATAAAATAATTTATAATTAATTGTAATTACGAAATTACAGTCTGTTCAAAACGGTGGTTTGTAAAGAAAATCTGCTATCAATTATAGAATTGATAATAATAACTTACTAAATGAAATTGATTCAGATTTAAAAGATCCAAAATTAATCTACAGGTAGTGGCCTCTTGTGACGGAAGAACGAACCAGTCTGTCTGTATAAAAAAAATCTTTAAATTTACGACAGAGTTTATTTAAAAATTATTACGAGTACATTGATCTGAAAATGTAAAATCACGAATGACTGATATACATCAAGGTTCCAGGATGAACTAAGTTAAACTTTGGTTTAATGTGTACTTTAAAAGGCTTTTCAAAATTCAGGGTTTTGAGGAGGAGTATCACAGCTGCTAAACAGAATTTTAACATCCCATTTCTCTGTTGTTTAATTGACTATCCAGTTCTCAAAAATAGAAAAAAGGTGGGGACTGAAGATAGAAAAGTTCCTTAAGAAATTATAATACATTTGCAAGTATTTTATTGTTTCTTTTGAATACCGGAAAGATGCCTTTAGTAAAGGCCTTGGCCGCTAGTTGAACAATTTTTTACATTGACAGTTTACTGAATTTCCTGCTTGGTAATAAAGTCACCAGTTTAATATAAGTTCAATCCTTTCCCCAGAAATCATCAATTATTTGAATAGAAAGAAAGCAACTTGCGCGGAAAGACCAGAACGTGTAATACAATGCCACCTAGCGTTAGAGCTTCAAATGAAGGTCTGCGTTACTCACAGCTATCTGTGCCGCAATAAAAAAACTTCTTAAAACTCTTCTTGGAACTACTGCCATCTATCGGCCGTTCTGGGTACCTCAATAGCATCACATGGTCAAAATTGATATTGGGAATAGAATGATGATTATATTGTTTATTATTTGATTTTGTAAATAGCTTGATTGCGAGAGTCTTGTTTGATTAATTGACGTCACTGCTAGTGATTTTTCATGGTGTTTTAATGAAGATAGAATTAGAGAATTGATTTCTTGTTAGTATGCTTAAACTATCGTCTCCAACAAAGCAAAATAAAATGCTTTAGTTTTTTGTCCACCTCTATCGCCAAGGCACAATTTAAAATCTACTATGCTATAGATAAGAACATAAAATATTTAGTGCCATCTATGAATTAAAAAAGAAAATACTGTGCAATCTCATCGCTGGCTTGGAATAATTACAAAGTGTTTCCAAGCCAGCCAGACACACAAAATGTGTTTATAATCATGTTTCACATTTGATTACTTGATCTGATGAGATTACTTTTCAATGTAAACATAGGGCATTCCCAAATTGTATAAAAATATTGTATGTTGGAAAATCAAATCTAGAAAATATTATAATCAGTTTGTTTCATCATGCACTTTTCATCATAGTTCTAGATGAATGTGTTTGGAAGCCATGGAAATAGTAGATATACATTAATTGTCTATGTTATGCGTTATCCTCATAACCAAAACGCAACAATTATATATTTTCACGAGATAAAAAAATGACTGTTTTTTGTACTTTCGATCTATCGGATTGTAGACAATAAAATGTCACTAACAATATACTCAAAAGGTGTAAATAATACAGGAAAATGGTATGACAGCCATTGGCCATCTCATTTACCGGACTTGAATCCTAGACAAATTTTTACTTGTTCAGGCATCGCTATCTATCTAACGTAAAGAGCTATATCATTAATAGATTTGTATTTTTTAAAGCGGCTGTACAATGAATAAAACCTTGTGATGAAACAACCTGATCGCTATTAACATTCTTAAAACGCCATTAATTATAATCTTCAAATTTCATAATCACTTTGGAGATTTTAAACTTATGCTACGGTACAATGAAAAAAGGAAAAATAAAATTATAATTTATTGAAAATAGGACCGTTTTACTTATCAAAAGAAGAAAGTGATTTTATCGGAAGTTTATGCACAAAAAATTAATTAAATATAGTACAAATTAAATATTAATTAATTTTATAATTTGGGTTTATTATTAAATAATAACAATTAATTATGGTATGAAAAACTTATATACGACAAAAAAACATAATTATTTAATTTCTAACAAGTCAAGTAGCATTCTAAACCAGGTTTACCAGGATACGGGTTTTATAAGTTCGCGACATACAATTGTGGGTTACCCTATATTTCTTAATAAAAATAATAATTATAATCTATTTTTAAATATCATTATCACATGCAAAGTAGTGTGATTTGTAGATGCAAATTGCAGCTAACAATGCACATTTAATTCACGCTTATAATAAAGTTTAGAGTTAGTAAATCGCACAGTACTACGGAAAATGTAAGACTTTAAAATGGTCCATTATATACGGACGTTATGGTGTAAGGATGCTTTATCAACATATATATATTTATATAAATAGACTATCTGGTAGTTGCTTTTTCTTAAGGCAACGAACTGAACTTGTTGCATCGCTCCAGGTGCTGCCGAATGAATCCATTTCCATGTTTCAGACACTAGCGAGTGAAGTATCAACAATGTTGCAAACAAGATTTCGGATCAGGTAAATTTATCAGATCAGATATTATGACAAAACATCCGGTTGAACTTCCAATGTTTTTTTTTCTTGCGTATATATGACTGTTTTTCACGTTTTGACTTTCCAAACCCGTTTGTAACACACTGAGGAATTCAATCTGATTGGATTGTAACTCTGTCCTCTAGCGGCAGGTACTTAAAGCAAGGTTATCCTTCCCCATTGATCACTTCTTTCTCCTCCTCCTTCCCCTTGAAGTATTCTATATATTCCATCCTTTATTATTACACAAGACCCGGAAATCAGAAACAAAATCTAATCTCAAAAACTTACATTAATCGTGGGAAGAAAGTAGAACAGAATTTTCTGGTCCATGATCCTTTGATGTAGTATTTACTAAAAAAAACTGCAATCCTGAAAGTAGTGTAAAATCCTGAAAGTAGTATAGTAAATGCGGTTGTATATATTTCAGGATAAGATACATGAAGCCCTCAGAAGCTAAGAGATATGTGACAGTCTATTTTCTTTTTCGTTCAAGTTCATCTCTTTTTAAATATAACACGAAATTATGTGGCATAAAATGATGTTCCCATTTTGCACAAAATTGCAGTAGTTATCAATACGAAAAGAAACCGTAAATAATCTACCACAACATTCGTAGTATCTGGCCAAATAACATAAGAGATCTTTTTACGATGACTAAATGGTTCCCTAAAGGCCTTAAAATAAATTCAAATTTAAGGATGACCGAATATCACTTTGAACTCGTGAGCAGGCTGCCATAGACAGTCTTCAAAAAAGAAACTTCTATAACATTCTAAATCTATCATTATAATCGTAAAATTACTACAAAATATGTATTTGTTTTCTTTATGTTACAAATACAATAATTTCGTAACCTGTGCAGAATTATTTTCTATTCAGGAATGCAATTCTCATAAATTACTGCAGAGTGACTTCATATTTGTATAACAAAAGGACGTAAAGTAAAGCCTATTACCCAATCACATTTCTCATTTCAGTTCACTTGAAGTAATTCGATTGGGAGAAAGAAATTACGTCATCATGAATCGTTAGATGCGTTCTTCGTTGCAGCTAGAGCGTTCATAGCTATTAGTAATTAATCTTATCATTTCATGAAAACCGTTGATTTCAGAATTCGTTTACATTAATTCCTGACACGGCCCTGAATTATGCTTAATCATCCTGGAATTAGACTTAATTTTTAATATAATATATTCATAAAGTCGTTGTTGTAAATCAAATGAACAATTTATAATTTATTCTACAGAAATATATAATTACTAGCAGATCTAGTGTAAAAATAACGTTTTAATAACAATGTTCATTAGTTTGAAAATATTGACCAATTATTTTTTTAATTTGAAGCTCAATTACACACATATTTTGGAGCTCTTTTTCTGGTTTATCCTGTAAAGGTAACATTTTTTTATGTAGATAATAGCAATCAATGTTATTGAATTATATTTCAAATTCACTATACATTTTGTTAATATTTATTTATATTAATAATTTATTAATGTTGAATGTATGTGAATGTTTATTATAAACAAAAGTCTATTTTTTTTGTTGAGTTGTAAGTATGTAAATTTATTAAATGTTAATTATTTATTGTAAAGTTATTGAATACATATTTGGAAAATGAGGTTTGGAACACATTGTTTTGTACGGTCTTTTTTTTAATGGGAAGATGTAATTTGTGCTGTATATACATGAAAGCTTTCTGTTAATAAAAATAGTTTGATAAAATAATCTAAATTCTTTTATTCCATATCACAGTTCCCTATGTCCACGTACAGGCAATCAAAAAGCAATAAATATGTAATAGTTAAGAAGGTCTTCGCACATGTTCAATCCTACATTCGTCGATCACCAGAACTCAGATCTTCTATAATTTTCGTAGGCGATTATCGGAATGGTACTTGGAAAAGCGGCCCTAGTCAATAGCTTTGTATTTCTCCAGAAGACACGATCGCCAAGAAACGTCATCCGTCTGACTTCTGACTAACTTACGCCGTAGCAGCCACGGTGAAGGGTCCAAAGCTGGAGGGGCTGGATTGCAGAGACTCCGTAACGATAAATTTCTTTATGCTTGTCTGTACCAAAGAATTATTTCTGCTGAAGATATGTCACATGACTCACTTGTTATCATAGAAATTACCACACCATTTGCGCAGTGAAACAGGCAAAAACTTTCAAAGAATTTTCAATGCAACTGTCAACGTGCAACAACAAACACAAGTTCACATCACTGAAAACATATCAGGGAAGAGAAAATACAAATATCTAAGCACCTAGAAATTGTTAAAACACTTTAGTAATCTTTAAATTTTATTTTTTATTGCCCACTTTAATAGTTGCTGATTTTGGCCCCTTTACAATTTATTCGAATGTGTTGATTGTTAAAATTCACAAATATCCGTGCCTAAGGTGAGATTCGAACTAGTGACCTAGAACTCGGTTCTACTAAAAAGCTCGTTAACAAGAAACAATTTCTACAGATACTTTTATTAGTTTATTTTGAAGTATAACAGATATATTTAAAATATTATAATTCACTGAAAACATTTATTTTATGAAATGTATTATTATTGCGAACAATGCTTTGTTTCTGTATCATTTGACATGCAATTATAAATTTGGGGGGGTCTACTCCGCATTCACAGTTTGTTAAAAAAAACTTTTTTTACAACTGAAAAAAGAGTAATGTCGACCTCTTTTCTGCCTCTACGTTCATCCAACGGCATACATATATTATCCCCCTGACTTTCACGGAACAGTCAGTCGGTCTGACGTAATGGGGAGAAGTGTCATCAATTTTCCGTTATCTCCCTCGACATCAGTCTGCCGGAATGATTATTCGATTAGTCTGTGAGCAGCTTTAGGCTTTTAGTTTGACATAGGTTCTTAACTCCAATAACACAACTACAAAGATACATAAAATATGTACGGTATTCCATTTCCAATATTATTTACACATAACACATGAAACTATTCTAAACAATAATTACATTGTATCCAAGTTTCATTACTTGGTGAATATATTTATTCATTGTGTAAATAAATGTAGGAACGTTACAAAATTTTTGTTTCCAGTGTCTATCTTCATTTTCTTTAACTTAAAGATCAATGTTAGCTCTTTGTGATGCTTTACAGAGAGTACATTACATTTTTTTTTCTTTTGAATTGTACGATTTCTAGAAATTTCTTTTGAAAACAACTTGACATATTATTTCATGTGCTGCAGTTTCTACTGTTTTTTTTATTATTATTATTTGTTAATTTTCATTGTTAATCAGTCTAAAATTAGTTTTCTTTCTTTCATTTCAGTTGCCGGCGAGGGCAGAGCCAATACAGGAAGTGACAGCAGCGGTAAGAAGGACAGTGAGAAAACCAAAATCACAGCAACAAACAAGAGTAATGGAAACAAAACAATTAGCCAGAAGAAAGGAGAGGTGGAATCCAAACAAGATGACGACATAGATATAAAAGATAGTTTCAAAGATCCAAGAGGCAAAGGTGACAAAGGAGATAAAAAGGGCGGTGGTCACGGCGGCCCTCAAGTTATTGTTGTCGAATCAGGACATCATCAACAACATGTACAACATGTACCAGTGTACATTCCTGTTCGCCATGATGACCACGGACATGACGACGATCACGATGAACACGACGATCACGACGATCACGATGATCATGACGATCACGACGATCACGACGATCACGGCGGCCATTATTACTATACTTATGGAGGTGGCAAGAAGAAAGGAGGTGGAGGGGGTGGCAAGAAGAAAGGAGGTGGTGGTGGTGGATATGGTGGAGGCGGACATGGTGGAGGCGGACATGGTGGAGGCGGAAAAAAGAAGAAGGGAGGCGGATGGGGCTTTGGAGGTGGTGGCAAGAAAGGAAAGAAGGGCGGTTATAAGAAGCACATCATGCCGATGTTGGCGGTTGGCAAAATAAAATCCCTTATTATAATCAAAGCCCTCCTCAAATTCCAACTATTTATGAAGGGCATTGTTATTACTCTATTCGCCTTAATAATGATGATGGCGTATTCCTCGCATAAGAGTAGTGATAAAGAGAAAGTTACATATGAAGTTGTGAAGCATCCAGAATACATGCACCACTACAAGGAAGACGACCACTTCCACGACCATGACCATCGTCGACAAGGGACCTTGGACTTCATTCCTGGTGGTCCTACTACAAATTTCAGAAGACAAGACTCTCCTCCACCAGCGAGAATCAATTTCCAACGAAATATTCCTATCCTTCCGCCTGGCCCTGTATATGATCCTGAATACGCACAAACGTTAGCCTATGGGCAATATCGTTAAATGAACACTAATTAAATTACGTTTCTATGGTTACGTACAGAACATTATAATTAATGCCTTTTTTTTTTTTGTTTTAACGGGAGAGAACGTGTTTTTTGTTTGTTGCATTTATTTATTATAGCAAGGAAGGAAGATTGTGTGACTGGGTGCGTGTTTTACAGTATTGACTGTTGACATCAATGTTCATCTATAATAATTCATTGAGCAACGTAGTACAATTGACATTGTCCGAAAAGAAGTGCCAACACGGGATAGACGATTATGTTTGGTTTTAATTTAATCACTTTACAGCATTCTCAGAAAGAAATAATATACACTAATGAGTACCAGTAGATAGATACTCAACACTGGATTGACAATTATTGTATTTTGACTTTTCATTGTTGGGTTCAGCGTATAAGTATGGTAGTTAACAATTGTTCTGTAAATGTTCTTGTTACTCTCATAATTGTTGCTCAGATCTGTAATTTATATCTCAATTTTCCATTCTGTTACTAAATGTATTGAATAACTTTTACTTATGAATAATTGTAATTGCAAAATTACAGTCTGTTCAAAAGAATGGTTTATAAAGAAAACCTGCTATCAATTATACAATTGATAACAATAACTTACTAACTGAAATTGACTCTGATTAAAAAGATTCAAAATTAATCTACTAGTAATGGCCTCTTGTAACAAAAGAGCGAACCACCCTGTATATATTTAAAAAAAAGTCGTCAGTCTACGACAGAGTAAATTTCAAAATTATTCCAAGCATTAATACTTTGATCTGAAAATGTAAAATCATGAATGACCTCGCTACCCTGACTGATATTATACATCTAGGTTCCAGGATAAACTAAGTCGAATTTTGGTTTAATATGTACTTTAAAAAACTCAACATTCAGGGCTTTGAAAAGGAGTAATACAGGTTCTAAATGGGAATTTAGCTTCCCAGTCCTCTGTTATTCAGTTGCCTGTAACCAGTTCTCAAAAATAGAAAAAAAAGGAGGACTGAATATAGAGAAGTTTATTTAAAAATTATAATACAAATTGCAACTATTTTATTCTTTCTTTTGAATACCGGGATGATGTCTTTAGTAAAGGCCTTGACCGCTACCTGAACATTTTTTAGACTGGAAGCTTTTTTTAATAACTACGGACTTTTAGGTAAGACACAGGCCATTACTGCATTTCTCGCTTGGTAATAAGTTATCAATTTAATGTAAGTTCAGTCCTATCCTCGGAAATCGGCAATTATTTGAATAGAACTACGTAAAGCAAGTTTAACTTCATGCGAGGGAAAGATTAGAACTGACCAGTGACCATACAGACACTACCATCTAGAGTGAGTATTTCGAATGAAGCTGTGCGTTACTCAGAGCCATCTGTTGCTGCAATATGAAACTTCTTAAAACTCTTCTTGAAACTACTGTCATCTATCGACCGTTCTGGGTACCTCAATAGCACTAGAAGGTCAAATTGATAATACGAATAGAATGATGATTATATTATTTATTATTTGATTTTGTAAATTGCTTGATTATGAGAGTCTTGTTTGATTAATTGACGTCACTGCTAGTGATTTTTCATGGTGTTTTAATGAAGATAGAATTAGAGAATTGATTTCTTGTTAGTATGCTTAAACTATCGTCTCCAACAAAGCAAAATAAAATGCTTTAATTTTTTGTCCACCTCTATCGCCAAGCCATAATTTAAAATCTACTATGCTATAGATAAGAACATAAAATATTTAGTGCCATCTATGAATTAAAAAAGAAAATACTGTGCAATCTCATCGCTGGCTTGGAATAATTACAAAATGTTTCCAAGTCAGCCAGACATACAAAATGTGTTTATAATCACGTGTCACATTTGATTACTTGATGAGATTACTTTTAAATGTAAATATAGGGCATTCTCAAATTGTATAAAAATATTGTATGTTGGAAATTCAAATATAGAAAACACTATGATCAGTTTGTTTCATCATGCACTTTTTCTTATAGTTCCAGATTAATGTTTGGAAGCCATGGAAATAGTAGATAGACAGTCATTGTCTATGTTATGCGATATCCTCATAACCAAAACGCAACAAGTATATACCATCTCGAGATAAAAAGTAACTGTTTGTGTACTTTCGAACTATCGGATTGCAGAGATTAACAATGCCATTAAGAATATACTCAAAGGTTGTAATTAATACAGGAAGATGGGTTGGCGGAAATTGACCACCTCATTCACCGGACTTGAATCCTAGACAAACTTTTACTTGTTTTGAAATCGCTGTCTAACTAACGTAAAGAACTACATCATTAAAGGATTGTAGGGTATATTTAAAGCGACTGTACAATGAATAAAACCTTGTGATGAAACATAAGCTGATCGCTATTAACACTCATAAAATGCCATCAAATAGAATCTTCAAATTTTATAATCTCTTTCGAGATTTTAAACTTAACGCTACGGTACAATGAAAAAAGGAAAAATGAATTTTAAATTTATTGAAAATATTACCGTTTTACTTATCAAAAGAAGACATTGATTTTATCGGAAATTTATGCACAAAAAATTAATTAAATATAGTACACAATTAAATATTAATTAATATTATAATTTGGGTTTATTATTAAATAATAACAATTAATTCTGCCATGAAAAACTTATATATGACAAGAACATGATAATTATTTAATTTCTAACAAGTGAAGTAGCATTCTAAACCAGGTTTACCAAGATACGGGTTTTATAAATTCGTGTCATACAATTGTGGGTTACCCTATATTTCTTAATAAAAATAATAATTA